>MU754784.1:7932-77838 GCA_026770625.1 Nicotiana glauca | reverse complement strand
TCTATTCTTAGTGGTTCGTGAGTATGTGGCACCAAATCTTGGGTAGAGGATATTGTTGAGCATTTCGTATTTATTTCAGACTTATAAAATTAGACTTCCGCAGTTATTGTTGTTACCATTACTGATGCTATTAATTTACAACAGAATGGTTTTACTAATGAAAACTGTAAGTAAGTTGTCTTGCCTAGCTACCACGAGTAGGCGCCATCACGATCCCGATGGTGGGAAATCCGGGTCATGACAGATACGAACCCCTAAAAATGTATTTTCCCGATAAAGAGGTATCATTCATAGGAGAAGACATTGCGGAATCCTATGACGGTTGGAGAATGTTCTTCGATGGAGCAGCAAATTTCAAAGGAGTTGGCATAGGAGCAATCCTAATATCAGAAATCAGTAGCGTTATCTGGTGTCTGTGAAACTTAGGTTCCCTTGCACCAACAATATGGCCGAGTATGAAGCCTGCATCTTAGGACTCAAAATTGCAGTTGAGATGAACGTTCAAAAGCTTCTAGTGATTGGAGATTCAGACTTACTTATACATCAGGTACGAGAAGAATGGGCAACCAAGAACTCTAAGATACTCCCCTATCTGCATCATGTATAGTTATCAAGAAAGAGGTTCACGAACATGGAATTCCAGCATGTTCCCGTAGTCCAAAATGAATTCGCGGATGCATTGGCTACCCTATCATCTATGATACAGCATCCAGACAAGAATTTCGTTGATCCCATTCCGGTTAAAATCCATAATCAGCCAGCTTACTGTGCCCATGTCGAAGAGAAAGCAAACGGAAAGCCTTGGTTTCATCATATTAAGGAATATTTGGCATAAGGAAAGTACCTAGAGCTTCCAAATCCTACTCAGAAACGCACACTTCGGAGATTGTCCAACAACTTCTTTCACAGCATAGGAATCATGTATTGGAGGACTCCCAATTTAGGATTATTAAGATATGACGACGCAAAGGAAGCATCCAGGCTACTAGAGGAAATTCATGTTGGGACCTACGGTCCGAATATGAACCGTTTTGTCTTAGCAAAGAAGATACTCCGGGCTGGTTACTTTTGGATGACTATAGATATCATGTTCATAGGTCTTAAACAAAATTCTGCACCTAGATATCATATTCATAGGTTTATAACATGTCTTCTGCATTTTACACCATGTCTGCAAAGCCTTAAAATCAACAACACCTAGAAACTATGCCTATAGGAACTCCTAATCAAATCTGAATCGCTTCATTCGCGTATAGAGCTAAAATCAGTAATAACTGGTACTATCAATTGCAGAACTTATAACCTTCATTAAAACTTACCTTTCTTTTAATAATCTAACTACCTTTTTTAACCAGTATTTTTCAAACCTTGTTATTTCGTTGCTTCCTGTATTCAATAGATGCCATGCCTATATGATCCTTGTCCAACACTTAGGCAATCCTTAGGGCAATTTATAAGCTAAATCAATTTCTGTTAATAACTAGAACCAGCAGGCAGGCCTGAATCGGGCTTCCTATCTGAATTATGTAATAAATCAGTCTGCCCCAACCTTTAAGATATTTCATGTTTAGTACTTAATCAAACCCTAAACAGTATGTGTAAATCATGCTAATTACGTGTTTCTTTGTTTAAAGGGGGTATATCTGAGCCTCGGCTTGTTGTACGCTTTCCCCAACTTGCTATACATGTTTTTGTATGTCGCCTTAGAACTTTTGCCTTTGATACTACAAGTAAGACTAATATCCCTCCCCTTTAGGATTAGTAGTCCTAAATTCCTCCGGGACTAATAGGATTGGGACGAGTAATAGTATGCAATAAGTAAATGAGACCATTCCGCGCTTTAATACCTTAACAGGGTGGGAAGGGTAGATATGGATATGATGACCATGCGATAATGCCACGTGTAGCCCCTCATTTACGAGTGATTACCGGGCATTGTGTGGGGTGATCCATATTGTTAATAAACCTAGGACTACTTTCCCTTATTTCTTATTTCTTTTAAACTCTCAAACTCTTTCTTTTAAGGAAAACAGCTTTCTTTAAGTTCTTTCCAACTTTGTAAACCATTATTTTAAAATCCCCTCTTCTTTGAAGTTTTATTTGCTTACATGTAATTTGCACCTAAATTCACAACAATGGTCTGCCCGGGAACCACACTAGGAAATTCTGAGGGGTGCCTAACACCTTCCCCTTAGAATAATTTCAAGCCCTTACCCAATCTCTGGTTACTCAAATCAAATCTCCTTGGTGTCCTAATGCACCCTAATCATTAGGTGGAGACTCTCCAAATAAAACCCAATTCCTAAAAGGAATGAGTTGTCCTCCCAAATGTCATAAACTCGATTTCGCGAGAAAAAGGGGGCACGACAACATGGTGGCTCTGCTGGGGATATTTAGGCTTTTACCATTTCAGACTATTATTGTAAATTTATACTTCTTTACACATAACTATTTGTTTATTTCCTTTAAGCATTAAATTTTCTTTTCGATAGCAAACTGACTTGTCTCCTTTTTTTCTTTTCTTTACTGCTTTCCTTTACTACTGCTTTATATTATTAAACTGTTGTATTTACTGCTTTCTTAACGTGCAAATACATGACAACATGCCTTTAACTGTTGCATAATCATGCTCAACATCATATTCCACTCGTACCAAACAAATCATATAGCAACACTTATAATGAGTGGTTGCGCTCTTTCGATATTACCACCCCCTAAATCCGAAAAAGGCATATTTGCGATAAAATCAATCGATCAACAGTGTAGTCAATGGTTCCGAGCCTTTCCCCCTTGAGTTGTCCACTCAAGGGTACCAGTCTAAAACCTCATAGAGACCTTACTCTGTTTAACTGTGCATGCATCATAGATCAAACCTAGTCGAGTTAGTTATGTTGTCCGCATAATGACTCTTTAAGATGACCTTGTCCAAAGTCCACTGAGTTTCCCTAGAACCCAAATGGACGTCGTCACATTCTATGCATTTATTTGGAGAACTTAATGCTTTTATGCCAATTATTGATATTAAGTAGTCGAGTCCGGTGGGGGTAAGGGCCTACCCTTATTTTTTTGTAGAAATATAAGGCACGAGGTCCGCAGTTTCGGTATGATTAGCATGCCCCTACTCTTACTAGACTAGTGGAGGAGACATCCATCAAATGACCAAATCAATGAGTGGAAAGAGAGAGCCACCAAATCTAGCAAAAAGTTGGAATATCTGGAATACATTATGCTGGAATTGGAAGGAAAAGTGAGGAAGAGAGTCACCGACTGCCAGAATGCTGAGGGAAACGAATGGTACACCTAGAGAAGGCATTTTTACTGGTGAACCTATGAAAACTGGAGGATCTAATTAACGAGAACATTCAACCCGGGGAAGGTCCTTCTGGGACCAATAGATAGGAGTTTTCTTTTCTGCTTTATAAAATTTAATAAGACCAATGGCCACAAATGACTTTTATTTCTTGTTATTTAGTGTTGATTTGGGATTCGTCTACTTTTTATCAATGAAACGAGGCATTTTAGCATTCCAAGTCCTCCAAATCAACTTGTCACTAGGTCTACCTCCGGCATAAAGAGGTCCCCAAATTAGGATATGTTTTACATTCTCGTACTGTGTGTTTAAATATTACAACATTTTTTTGTAATCATCACTAACTTGTTACCTTTTTGTTTTACATTTTGTTTATTCCCCTTCCCCAAAGGTTAGTTCATGAACTCTGGCAACATCATCCTATTTTACGAGATTCAGGGGCCCTCCACCTACTCCTCATCTCATTCCTGTCAAAAACAAGAACAAATGGAAGATGGAAGATTTGAACAATGCTAGAAAGGAGAACTCAACTGAACGGGTAGAGGTCACTCAGGGTCATGGTCATGATATTTTGGTTCCCAAGGAAAATTCATCCCAACTGGAACAAAAGCTTCTGAAATTTCAAGAAGAACTTGACCAGGTTCGGAATCTGGAAAATCTTTCATTTTCCCTTATCACTCTAGATTTTAATTTCCCAAATGCTTAGGATCTTGTACCTCCACAAAATATCCCAAAGCAACAAAACCATCCCACTCCTTATCACTACTACAAGACATGCCATACCTTAAATAACACCCTACTACTCATCCCAGAGCTCCAGAACTCCACAAATGACCACTGCCACACCCAACATAACACCCCCATCTACGTGGATACTGTGTTGCACTCCACCCAGCCCATCTCAAGCACACCCGAGTCCGATAATAAGGACTTGCTCATCAGAAACCTGGCCGAAGAACTTAAAAGGTTGACTAGCAGGGCTCAAGGCATTGAAGGTAGTAAGGGAATTGAATGGCTAAACTACGAAGATATTTGCATACAGCCCGATGTCAAACTGCCCGAGGGGTACAAACCTCCTATGTTCGAAATGTTTGATAGTACCGGGGATCCAAGGGTCCATTTGAGAACGTACTGTGACAAGTTGGTTGGAGTAGGAAAAGACGAGAAAATCTGCATGAAGCTTTTCATGAGGAGCTTGAAGGGAGATGCTTTATCTTGGTACATTAGCCAATATCCAAAGAAGTGGTCGAACTGGGTAAGCATGATGTCTAATTTTATTGACAGATTCAGCTTCAACACAGAGAATGCACCGGATGTGTTCTATATCCAAAATCTGAAGAAGAAGCCCACAGAAACCTTCTGCGAGTATGCTACTCGTTGGAGGTCCGAAGTTTCCAAGGTCAGGCCCACCTTAGAAGAAGAATAAATGAACAAATTCTTCATCCGGGCCTAAGACCCACAGTATTATGAGAGGTTGACGATGATCGAGGGCCACAAATTTTCAAAAATTATCAAGCTAGGAGAAAGGATCGAAGAGGGCATCAAAAGTGATATAGTTACAAATTTCGAGGCTTTACAAGCTACAAACAAGGCCTTACAGGCAGGCGGTGTGTCCAAGAAAAGGGACAAAAGGGTCGTAATGGTGGCATAGAGAACCAAATCTCCAATCAAATACCAAACATACCCAATGGCTCCACTCACATATCAGCCTACCCCAAACTACCAAGCACCATCACCCTCTTACCAAACTCCACCACTCACCTATCAATCACCTCCCACATATCAACCCACTTTACCCAAATATTCCTAACCGGCACATGTTTACCAAGCCTACAACACTCAACAATCCCACTACCAATCCCCTCCTCCACGCCAAAACTACCTTAGTCCCCGACCAAACTTTGACCGAAGACCCTCAAAATAGTATACGACTATTGTTGAACCTATCGACCAGTTGTATGAAAGACTCAAAGGTGCTGGCTACGTCACCCCTATCCCTGCTGCTCCTGAGAACCCTTCTTAGTGGGTTAATCCAAATAAGTCCTATGCATACCATTCCGGCATGAAAGGACACACCATTGACGAATGTCGCTCTCTAAAAGATAAGATCCATACTTTAATTGATGACAAAATTATTGTGGCAAAATAGCCTACTTCGAATATCCGTAATAACCCTCAGCTAGATCACAAGGGTGGAGGCATTCACATAATTAAAATAGAGGATGATTGGGATCCCAAGGGATCGATCGGTTTGATCACGGAAGGTGACGATCCGAAGAAACCAATAGTCACCCTTAATCCGATCGTAGACCAGATTCTGCCCTCTGGGATGCCGATGTAAATACGTCCATGCCACTTTGGTTTGAAGCACCATCCCCTACAAAGACGCCAGCACCGATTGAGGTCGAATTCATGTCTCCGACAAATGCACCTACACCCTTTGAAGTTGTAGTTTTACCGCCTAAGGTGCATGCTTCGTTCGGAGTAAAGATAGCCACACCAATTCCAGTGGCAATGTCGACCGTAACACCATCTCGTAAAAATGCCATACCTTGGGATTACATAGCCGAGGCAAGAAGAATAGGGAAGGTCAAGTTCGAGAAAGTTGTTGTGGCACAAGGTATGACGAGAATCGGTAGGGTTTATACCCCGGAATATTTGGCTTAGTCAAGCAAGCAGGCCTCTAGTCGACCAACCATCACTGAAACTGGGCTCGATGATCTCTAGAGAAAGATACAAGCCAAGGAATACTCGGTCATTGATCAGTTGAACAAAACACCGGCGCAAATTTCTATCCTTGCTGCAGAATTCAGATGCACACAGGGATGCCCTGTTAAGGGTGCCGAGTGAGGCATATGTACCAAGCAACATCACCGGAGGAGAGATCGCAAATGTGGTAGGGCAGGTGTTAGAAAGTCACAAGATCACTTTTCATGAAGATGAGTTGCCACCAGAAGGATTGAGTCAAAATAAGGCATTACCCATCACCGTGCAATAGGAAGATTATTTTATCACCAGAATCCTAATTGATGGAGGGTCCAGACTCAACATTTGTCCGTTGGTAACACTCAAAACATTAGGAAAAGGACTGCATGAGATCAAGGACGGAGCCATCAACGTAAAAGCTTTCAACTGTTCACAAAGGTCCACTATTGGGGAAATTACCCTGTGTTTGCAAATGGGGCCTACTTGGTTTGATGTTGATTTTCAAGTAATACACATACCGGCATCTTACAATCTGTTGTTGGGACGACTATGGATTTATTCCACAAGGGCTGTAGTGTTGACACTACATCAGGCAGTGAAGTTTGAGTGGTATCACTAAGAGGTGATCATTCACGGCGACGGTAGCAATCCCATAAATATTCGCCAGACCATCCCAGCAATAGGAGGCAGGAGAAATATAGGCGGGGAGACTTATCACCACATCGAGCGAGTCAATGTCATTGACAAGGAAAAATGGTAGGACAACAAAATTGAAAGAATATTGAACTGGAGCGGATACGAACCTAGCAAGGGACATGGCAAGAACCTCCAAGGAATCGCTAAGCCTATCAAATTAAAGAAACATAGCACCACCTTCGGTCTGCAATATGAGTATACCTTGGAGGAATTCAACAACTGGTCGCCACCATGGCGCGGTCCTTACTATCTGTTGGAGCAACCAATACCACGCTTGGAACAGACTTTCCAACCGGCTGAGTTATCTATGGTTCAGAAGAAGAGGAAGTACTAGCATGAATGAGGAATTTGTTCCTGGAAGACGATGATATGGATTATTGTGTCGTTTTCGAGGAGGGGGGAGGAAGGCCCTTCCATACAGGTTGTGAGCAGAGGAGCATGCCGCAATAACTGGACCATCAGGACCACCAGAGCTCGTCTAACCTCGGGGTAGCAAGGATGAACAAACATCGTGCAATATCTTTAATTTTTTACTAGTTTACTTTCCTTTCGCATTTTAATTTTTGCAATAAGATCTTCAATGTTCAAAAGAGTTATGGAATTTATCAAAGCATTTCGATTTTCCTTATAAATCTTACTCTTATTTTCTCTCATCACTTTACTTATACAACATTATTATTACTTATCTTGATGAACCAATAATTGTGATATGCAATGAGACAACGCAACAAACAGACATAGAATCAGAGGAAGATGATATACCGGAAGAGAAGTTGGGAATTTTGAAAATAATTCTAAGTCCAACCTGGATGAGACTGAGATTGTTAACCTGGGAGATGTAGAAAATGTCAAGGAAACACGAATCAGCATTCACTTATCACCGTCAGAAAAGGAAGACTACACAGAATTTCTAAGAAAATATAAGGACATATTCGCCTGATCGTACGATGACATGACTGGTCTGAGTACATGTATTGTGGCACACAAACTGCCAACTGATCTGACATGTCCATCGGCAAAGCAGAAGCTCAAAAAATTCAAACTTGAAATGAGTTTGAAAATCAAGGAAGACGTCACCAAGCAGGACAAAGACAAAGTTCTCAGGGTAGTGGAATACCCAACATGGTTAGCTAACATTGTGCTCGTGCCAAAGAAACACGGGAAGGTCAGAGTCTGTGTCGACTACCGGGATCTCAACCAGGCTAGTCTGAAAGACGAGTTTCCTTTGCCAAACATAAACATCCTAATCAATAATTACGCCAAGCATGAATTGCAATCATTTGTGGATGGTTTCGTTGGTTATCAGTAGATCTGGATGGATGTTATTGGACAAATCGAGCCGGCCACTTCGAACGGGCACAGGTTCATCCTAGTAGTAATCGACTATTTCACCAAATGGGTCAAAGCAGCATCTTACAAAGCAGTTACTAAGAAAGTCATGGCAGACTTTGTCCGCGACCGCATTGTTTGTCGGTTTGAGATTCCACAGTCAATAATTACTTATAATGGCTCCAACCTCAATAGTGACTTAATGAAAGCAATGTGTGAAACCTTCAGGATCAAACACAAAAAGTCTACAGCCTATAGGACTCAGATGAACGGAGTCGTAGAAGCCGCCAACAAGAACATCAAGAAGATATTGAGGAAAATGATAGAGAAGCATAAGCAATGGCACAAAAAACTATCATTTGCTCTATTAGGGTATCGCACCACTATCGGTACATCAACCGGGGCAACCCCCTATATGTTGGTTTATGGTACAAAAGCAGTCATTCCTGTATAAGTAGAAATTCCTTCTTTAAGGATCATACAAGAAGCTAAGCTCGACGACACAGAATGGGTGAATAGTCGTTACGAGCAGCTAGCTCTTATAGATGGAAAAAGAATGAATGCAGTTTGCCACGATCAGCTTTATCAGAACAGAATGTCCAGAGACTTCAACAAGAGAGTCAAGCCGAGATAATTCACATCGGGGCAGCTGGTGTTAAAGAAAATATTTACTGCATCAAGGCGAAGCCAAAGGGAAATTCTCCCCCAACTGGCAAGGTCCATACATGGTTCACCGGGTTCTGACAGGAGGAGCCCTTATACTTGCAGAAATGGACGGAGAAGTTTGGCCAAATCCAATCAATTCAGATGCAGTCAAGTGGTATTATGTGTAATCTTATATATGATGTAATTTGAACTACGTCTGACCTGATTCCCGTTTAAGAGGGGATATGTAGGCAGCCTTATGGGTTCGGTTACAATTCAATTAAATTTTCATTTTCCCCGCAATTGGAAACTGGGGCAGAATTTTGAGCAGGACCCTCAAAATTCGGAAGCAATTTCAGCCAATCATCGCAAGCAACCGTTAGAAGCATCAACCCATTAAACTGGGGCAGAATTTTGAGGACCCTCGAAATTCAGAAGCAATTTCAGCCAATCATCGCAAATAGTCTTTAAAAGCATCAACCCATTAAAGTGGAGCAAAATTTTGAGGACCCTCAAAATTCCGTAGAAGAGAGGTCGCAATGTCTTGAGCCATATCACAGTCATCGGTTCATCTAAAAGTTGTTACTTAAATATATACTTATGTCATATTTTTACAAATTCATGCATGCTAAAATTGCTTTGTTTAGAAATGCCACCCCAATAATACATACCATATCACCAGATCAAAGCGGAACAGGTCGAGCAAGTCCAGCAGAGATACAAACTAACCTCCCATCTTCAAAACTCATGATTTTTCTTTGGATGCAGGTGTTTGGGTTGTGAAAGCATCTGACATACTACACACCCACAAGATGAACATTGTTCATGAATTCCACTCTCAGGATTGTTGCACATACCGATTGGCCATCTAAGCACGCTAGTAATATCCCTTATATCACGCCATCCCCAATGATCCTGACATTGTAACTTACCATCAGCTAAGAAACTTTATTACCATTTGCCACTTTATTTTTATTTCTGCATTGCATAAGGCTACCATTCAGCCTTCCGAGACTAAACACTGTCTCCAGCTGCATTTTCTGCATTGCATAAGGCTGCCATTCTGCCTTTCGAGACTAAACACTGTCTCCATCTGCATTTTCTGCATTGCATAAGGCTAGCATTCTGCCTTCCGAGACTAAACACTATCTCTATCTGCATTTTTTGCATTGCATAAGGCTACCATTCTGCCTTTTAAGACTAAACACTGTCTCCATCTACATCTGCATGGTTGAAAGATCGCCACTTTATTTACGCTTGCATGGCTGAAAGATCGCCGCTTCATTTACACTTGTATGGCTAAAAGATCGCCACTTTATTTACACTTGCATGGCTAAAATGTTGCCATTTATTTTACACTTGCATGGTTGAAATATCACCACTTCTTTTACATTTGCATGGCTGAAATATCGCCACTTCTTTTACACTTGCATGGCTGAAAGATCGCCACTTTATTTATACTTGCATGGCTGAAATATCACCACTTCTTTTACACTTGCATGGCTGAGAGATAGCCACTTTATTTACACTTGCATGGCTGAAATATTGCCACTTCTTTTACATTTGCATGGCTAAAATATCACCACTTCATTTGCACTTGCATGGATGAAAGATCGCCACCAATCTCATAGCATGGCCTAAAATATCGCCAAATATTGCATTTCATGGGCTGAAAGATTGTCAAATTATCTGAAGGCGTCATTGTTCAGAGGCACCATTTACATAGCCTGAGAACACCATGCCATGGCCTGAAGATCCCTTTAATCTCTTGTATATCATTATTCAAAGTCATCATGGTTTGGAGGCATCATTCTTATAGCCCGAGAGCATCATTTCATGGCATGCGAATCCTTTATCACACGCTTCATGGCCCAGGACGTCTTGGTCTAAGGACGTCATCCTAGCCGTCCAAAGGCAACATTCATGGTCCGATGGTAACTTGCATCACATTTAAATTTATGCACAATATATGTATATATTTGTTTATTTGCAGGTAAACCGACGAGTAACGGCCATCTCGGCAGGAGCGATTCCGCTCCAGTTCCCCGCAGCCCTATCTTGAATATTGCGTCCGTGCTTGAAAGTCTCCATCGACATACTCCGCCGACGGATCTTGAACTACATATGGCCTAATTTCTGTAAGACCAGGGATATGTAGGCAGCTTAGAAGCCAGAGCACAGCCAAACCTCTGCAAACTCTTTCGTTCAGTCAAAATTGGTCATCATATCCTTACCCGACAACTCTTTCATCCTTTCCGGGTAAAGAGGGGCAGCTGTTGATACCCAATTTTTCCCTGTATTTTTAAATATGCAAAATACCTTCAAATAGTCTATATATACATATATAAGAATATCCCAAGGTTTCATTATTTTTGATTAATTTTTCAAAGATTTTTAAATCAATTTATTACCCTACTTTATCAGGAAAAATCCAATAATTACTCCCAAAAATATCATTTTGGTGATTTATTTATTGAATTATCATACCTATACTAAAATATAGATAACATAATTTTTTCATATTTTTATAAATTTATTTAATATTTTTTTAGAGCTAAATTGCATATAATTGTAATATTAGCCTATTTTAAGATTTAATTGTGTTTATAATTGTAAAATTGACTCCAGTAATTTTATTTTCTTAACTATACATTACTAATTATTTTAATACCTTTAATTCATTTCCAGAAATTATTTTACTATTTTTATAAAATAAATAATGAAAAAGTGATTATTTAAATACTAGCCCCATTTATTTCAATTGTAGCCTTGAATCAACCCACAATTGAACACAATTTCAATTTCAATTACACCAGCCCAAAGATCCAAACCCCTCTCATTCCTCACTCAACCGACTCTCATCTTTATCTCTCTATCTCTAGTTCTCTCTAGAACCTTCCCTCTTCCCCTTCGCTCCGATGAGCTTCACTCGCCTTCTTCGGCCACATCTTGGCCTGAATTCATGGTGGTATCACCACCTACCAGCCTTCTATGGCTCCTACACGCTTGGTTGTTCATGTTTCAAGGCCTGACCACGAAGAAGCTGGGTCCAGACCTTGCTTGATTCAAGTTATATGGCCATCTCCGGCCTTGCTCCAGCAAGCCATGTCTGTTCGAGCCTGACCTCGACTCCTCCTATTTAGATCAACAAATTTCAAGCCTTTTTCGCCATTTGGGTTCCTCTGAAACTCTAGCTTTTGAGGTTCTTCTGATTTCTTTAGATCTGTTCTAGATCCATGTTTTCCCTAAACTTTTAAACGATTTATTGAGATTTCTTTCAAAACCTTTATTTTTCCGATCTAGGTTTTTTTGAGTTACTTAGATGTTCTCTGATTTTTTCTTTTTCTCTTATGTATTTATTCTACTATGTTTCTTGTTAAGTTTCTTCTACTGTGTTTTTATATGTTTCTCCTACCATGTTCTTATCAGTTCTTCTACTGTGTTTCTTCATATGTTTGCCCTACTGTGTTCTTACTAGTTTCTTCTACTATGTTTCTTTATACGTTTCTCCTATTGTGTTCTTACTAGTTTCTCCTACTATGTTTCTCTATATGTTTCTTCTACTGTGTTCTCATGAGTTCCTTCTACTGAAAGAGTACGTTAAAGGTCTCAGTTCCTTTCTGAGACCTCTAAAATTGTTTTGTTAGTATCTTTTTCCTTAACTACTTGTCTTTGCAACTCTGCACTCGATTGATAGTAGGAACCCTAAATTTGGGGGTTCATATGAGTTTCGAGACCATTGGCTGTGTGATTTGCTTTGAACTTGTTTGATTTCAAAAACCCTAACTCCTTTGGGCCTATTTTGAGTTTCTGAATTTGTTTCATCTGTCGCTCAACTGAGTCATGAAATCTTTGTTTCAATATTTATTTCTTTAAGCGATTATGATTTTCTACTAAACTCTTCTAAGGTATTCATATTGGACCCTTTGTATGCTATTTGATATTCTCTCTTCTCCATTGCTTAGATACCCTGTGATTACCATGTTCCTATAGTCTACTACTTACTGATTTTTGCAATTGCATGACATCTTTTTTTCTTTAACCTAAATTTAGCATCGCATGCCTAATACTTGTGTATTCTTTATATGTGCTGAACTTCCCCTCTAAATGACTTTCAATTTTTTGAATGATTTCTGACTTCCTTTATGTAAATCTGATTGATTTCTTTCCTTGTTTGTTGATTTCCCTATTACTTGGTTTGAGTCGAAAACTTTTCTTGGCTTTTCTGACTTGGTTCATTCATGGACCAGTAATTATAAATCACTGACTCCTTGATTTACTATCTACTAATTGATTTTTTACCTTATTTATGTAACCGTGTATTTCAAAAATTCTGCCCTTAAATAAACTCCTATGTATTTACCCCTAATTTCCTACTTTGCACAAGATGCTTCTTTGATCTCTTTCCTTAAATAATTTTCTTACTCATTACTGTTTAAGTCTAAATTCCTTAATTAAAAGAAGTCTTGTACTGATTGATTTTAATTGATACCCAGTTCCTTAATTATTTTTGTTTATTTCTGCCTGTTTTTCACACTATAAATACACGACTCTTTAATTAACACAAGATCCATCACTCGTAATCTTTCTGAACTTGCACTTACACTCAAAAGTATTTTCTCTTGTTGCTTGTACTGTTGCCTATTTACAAGACCTATTGCTTGCTTTTTCTCTATTTGTTTCTTTGAAATTGGTATGTCTTGATTTAAGGTTTTAGCACCATAACAATGTGTTCATTTACTGCTTTTGTATCGTTATCTGCTTACTGCTTCTGTATAGTTCAACACTTACTCTAGCATACTGATTTCTTTCTGCCTGTTTTGTTATGAATCCCAAATCCCTACCCCCTATGTGTTTAAGCTATGGTTCGAGGTATGGCAATACTGCAAGTTATTTTCCATGAATCAAACTTGATCCTCTAGGATCCTAGCCTCTAATAGTATGAGTTCTGGCAGGCTTATAGGTGTGCTAGCACTCCCCCATTGCTGGAAATGTCTAAAGTATGCCCTTGCCTAAGCAACATGATCTTTACAATCTCCCTATGCCCCTGAACCCCTTATGTGTGCTTATTTGTGGTTGTTTCACTTTCCTTTTCCCCTTTTAGCATTCTGTTTAGCACTTGCACAAATTCTTAGACTTTAAGTTTTGCCCCCCTCTTGTGAGCCTTGCCTTGGGACCCTTTGATTTCCCTCTGAACTTGGACACTTGAGGGCTGGCCCTTCCACACTGCACTTGTCCCTTTTCTAATAATACATTTGGGTGTGAGCATTGCCCGGAATCCCATTGAGGCTCTTAGGGAACTTTGACACACGCAAATGAGAGAAAGTCTTTGCATCATTGATCTTTTGGAGTTGGTTTACCTCATAATTAAGACATGAAGTCTAAATCAGGCTCTCCTTGGTTGTACTTTTATTTATATTTTTTTCTGATGTATTTTATTTTATTTCGGGCTATAATAATTTATAATAAACTCTTGAGAAAGGTTAGTAAAAAGGGGACGGGTAACTATGTATGCAAAAAGGGGTAGATACCATGTCTATAGGTATTTTTAAAATCTACATGCACCTAGAAATCATGCCTATAGGTATTTTAAAATCTGTGTGCATCTAGGAATCATGTTTATAGGTATTTGGAAAATCTGCATATGCAAATGCATATAGAAATCATGCCTATAGGTCCTTCTGAATTCTGTATATCCATCATTCATATAGAAATCATGCCTTTAGGTCCTTCTGAATTCTGTATATCCATCATTCATATAGAAATCGTGATCATAAGACTACTATATTCATATAGAAATCATGCCAACAGGATTGTCCAAATCTAGACATTCAATTGCACCTAGATATCATGTTCATAGGTCTTAAACAAATTTCTGCACCTAGATATCATGTTCATAGGTTTAAAACATGTCTTATGCATTTTACACCATGTCTGCAAAGGCTTAAAATCAACAATGCCTAGAAACTATCCCTATAGGAACTCCTAATCAAATCTGAATCGCTCTATTTGCGTATAGAGCTAAAATCAGTAATAAGGGGTACTATCAATTGTAGAACTTATAACGTTCGTTAAAACTTGCCTTTCTTTTAATAATCTGACTACCCTTTTTAACTAGTATGTTTCAAACCTTGTTATTTCGTTGCTTCCTGAATTAAATAGATGTCATGCCTATAGGATCCTTGTCCAACACTTAGGCAAGCCTTAGGGAAAGTTATAAACTAAATCAGTTTCTGTTAATAACTACAACCAGCAGGCAAGCCTGAGTCGAGCTTCCTATCTGAATTATGTAATAAATCAGTGTGCCCCAAACTTTAAGTTCTTTCATGTTTAGTATTTGATCAGACCCTAAACAGTATGTGTAAGCCATGCTAATTACATGTTTCTTTATTTAAAGAGGGTATATCTGAGCCCCTGCTTGTTGTATGCTTTCCCCAACTTGCTATACATGTTTTTGTATGTCGCCTTAGAACTTTTGCCTTTGAAACTACAAATAAGCCTAATATCCTCCCCCCTCCCCCCTTTAGGATTAGTAGTCCTAAATGCCTCCGGGACTAAGAGGATTGGGACGGGTAATAGCATGCAATAAGTAAATGAACCATTCCGTGCTTTAATACCTTAACGGGTTGGGAATGGTATATACGGATATGATGACCACGCGATAATTCCAAGTGTAGCCCCTCATTGAGGAGTGATTACCGGGCATTGTGTGGGGTGATCTATATTGTTAATAAACCTAGGACCCTTTCCCTTATTTCTTGTTTCTTTTAAAATCTCAAACTCTTTCTTTTAAGGGAAATCAGCTTTCTATAAGTTCTTTCCAACTTTGTAAACAATTATCTGAATATCCTCTCTTATTTGAAGTTTTATTTTCTTGCATGTAATTTGCACCTAAATTAACAAAAATGGTCTGGCCAGAAACCACACTAGTGGATGCTGAGAGGTGCCTAACACCTTCCCCTTAGAATAATTTAAAGCCCTTACCCAATCTCTGGTTACTCAAATCAAATCTCCTTGGTGTCCTAATGCACCCCAATCATTAGGTGGTGACTCTCCAAATCAAACCCAATTCCTAAAATGAATGAGTTGTCCTCTCAAATGTCATAAACCCGATTTCGCGAGAAAAAGGGAGCGCGGCAACAAAGTTTTACTAAATTTTAGCATTTACACTTAGCCTAATTAGGCCTTTCAGACTTTAGCTCATTAGATATTGTGCATAAACAACTTTTCAAATCCTGCTAATTTGTCTCTTTGATGCAATTCTACCCATACTCTGTTTTTAAACTCTGTCATGATGGCTCTTCTAAAATCAAACCTATTTTAAAATTTGTCCTTTACCATTGTTTCATTTTATATGATACTACTTTTAAACTGTTATTATTAGGTCCTTTATGTTCTATCATTCACTTCCTCAGTGTGAGCACTGTTCGGAGTCCATGTGAGACTCTTGTGAACTCAGACACACTGGAGTTTAGTTCCTAACCTTCTTTGAATTATTTCTAAGAATTTGGTCCTTTAGTGTGAGCATTGCCTTCGGTCCTTGAAGCCCTTGGAAACTTTGACACACGAGAGATCTGGATTCCATGTGTGATTGTTCTGTACCGGTGTATTTGGTCCTGTTGTAGGCTCTCTATAGCTTATTTCATCATTATGTAATTCATTCATGAATCTGGTCGGTAATAATTTTGTAACAAACAACTCTGGGATATTTAATAAAATCGGGAAGGGTTTCTTATTTTCATTTGTTAAATCGGGTAGAAATCCAGCCTATAGGATCTCATTTGTGCTGCTTCATATCCATCTTATTTATTACATTAATGAAATGAGGCCTTTGTCGGCATTAAACTTCTCCAAATCTACTTGTCGCTAGGCCTACCTTAGGTACAATGAGTATCCTAAATTTGGACACGAATTTACATTTCTGCAAAACTTGTTTAAATACTGCAAATACTTTTCAAAATATTTACTGACTTGGTTACCTTTTGTTTTTTCTTTTGATTATTCCCATCCCGTAAGGTTGCTTCGCACATACTGGCATCGTCAGCATATCACACCAGATTAAGAGGCCCTCTGCCTCCTTCTCCAAGTGATCCGAAAAGAAAGGGAAAAGCTAAGATGGATGATATGAGTGGTGTCAAGAAAGATAACAATACACATGCTAAGAATGTGGAAACTTCAGACAGCCGAAGTACTCCAGCACAAAATGATTTGGTCCTACGGTTGGAATAGAAGATACTAGAATTGCAAGGGGAGCTTGAGCTTGTCCGCGAACTTTCAAACCTTTCCCTCACCCTAAATGTCCCAGACATTAACCAATAAAATTCTCAAAACCCAGTACCTCCTCAAAACACTCCAAACCAACGTCCACAAAATCCTATCACACCCCACTAATATGCAATACCTCCACAAAATCCTAATCCTCTACCCGTACCGACACCCCCTCAACACCAGTATCTCCTGACTTAATACCTACAAACCACATACCATACTCCTCAAATAACCCATAACCTATCCCTGATCTACAAATTTCAACTTATAATCACCACTACACTCAAGCTTCTAGCACCTACCAAAATAATCACATATATGTGGAAACCTTACCCTACTCAACTCAACCAATCTCATACACTCCGAAATCCGCCAAGAAGGACATGCTCATTAAGAATATGGTAGAGGAGCTCAAGAAGCTCACAAGCTGAGTCTAGGGTGTTGAAGGAGGCAAAGGAAATGAGGGTTTGAAGTATGAGGATCTATGCATTCAGCCAGATGTGGAACAGTCGAAGGGTTACAAACCTCCTAAGTTCGAGATGTTTGACGAAACGGGTGACCCGAAGGTACATTTGAGAACATACTATGACGAGCTCGTTGGGGTCGAGAAGGATGAAAGGATTCGCTTGAAGCTGTTCATGAGAAGTCTCACTGGAGATGCCCTATCTTGGTACATAAGTCAAAATCCCAAGAAATGGGTTAATTGGGTAAGCATGACATCGGCCGTTATGGATAGATTCAGGTTCAATACAGAAAATGCACCGGATGTCTTCTACATACAGAACCTCAAGAAAAAATCGATGGAGACTTTTTGCGAGTATGCTACTCGATGGAGTTCAGAAGCTGCAAAGGTCAGGCCAGCACTAGGAGAAGAGCAGATGAACAAATTCTTTGTCAGGGCCCAGGATCCACAATACTATGAAAGGTTAATGGTCATCGAAAATCACAAATTCTCTGACATCATCAAACTCGGGGAAAAGATTGGAGAAGGGATAAAGAGTGGGATTGTAACCAATTTTGAGGCATTGCAGGCTACGAATAAAGCATTACAGTCAGGGGGTATATCAAAGAAGAAAGAAATAGGGGCAGTGATGGTAGCCCAAGGTCCAAGATCTCCACTCAGATACAAAACACCTCCACCCATATACCAACATTCACCTCCCAGATATCCTCAACTCGCTACCACCTACAACACTTATAACACCCAGCCAGCCTATTATTATTAACCTCCAACCCATCAAAACTATCAAAACCCCAGACCCAATTTCCATCGTAGGCCACCCAAATAATATACCCTTATTGCTGAGCCCATCGACCAGCTATATGATAGACCAAAGGCTGTCGGATATGTCACCCCTATTCCTGCTGTTGCCATGGAAAACTCCTCCTAATGGGTTAACCCAAATAAAACATGTGCATACCATTTCGTCATGAAGGGGCATACTATTTATGAATGCCGCACTCTGAAAGACAAGATTCATACCCTAATTGATACTAAAGTCATACAAGCAAAAGAAGCCATACCCAATGTCCACAACAATCCCCTCCTATATCATAGGGGTAAAGGAGTAAATGTGATAGAAAGTGATAAAGAATGGGATCCTGAAGGGTCACTTAGGCTTATTCGGGAAGGTGACGACCCTAAGAAACCTGCAGTCACACTCACTCCTATTGTGGTACAGATACAGCCACCGGTCGAAGTTGAGGTAGCCAAATTAGTTCCATTTGAAATCAAAGTGAAAGCACCTGCAACTACACCTACTCCATTTGAAGTTGAAGTAGCCACACCCTTCACTGTGATGGTGCATCCACACCATCTTTCAATTCTAATGATGTACCTTGGGATTATATTGCCGAAGCTAGGAGAAAATGGAAAGAAAAAATGGAAGAGTTTGGTGCTGCACAAGGGATGACCAGAACTGGAAGAATCTATACACCTTAAAATTTGGGAGGAACAAGCAAGGAAGCTGCTGCCAAACAAACCCATCATTTAAACTGGTGGAGATGATATCTAGAGGAAAGTACAGGCCAGAATACTCTGTTGTTGATCATCTGAACAAAACTCCTGCCCAGATATTCATCATGTCGCTGCTATAAAATTTTGAGGCGCATAGGAATGCTCTGATGAAAGTGTTGAATAAAGCGTATGTGCCCAACAATATCACCAGCGGAGAAATTGCCAACATGGTGGGGCAAGTAACATCGCTTTTCATGAAGAAGAGTTGCCGCCTGAGGGATTGAGCCACAACAGGGTACTTCACATAATACTGCAATATGAGGATAATTTCATTAACAGGGTTTTGATAGATGGAGGGTCCAGCCTCAATATATGTCCACTAATAACTCTGAAAAGGTTGTGCAAGGGTTTGCATGAAATATGAGCAGGAACTATGAATGTGAAGGCATTGGATGGCTCGCAAAGAGCCACGATTGGGGAAACCAATTTATGTTTGCAGATGGGTCCTACTTGGTTTGATGTCAAATTTCAGGTGCTAGACATATCCGCCTCCTATAATCTCCTGTTGGAACGACCTTGGATACATGTTGCTGGGGTTGTTGCATCCACTTTGCACCAAGCTGTGAAATTTGAATAGAATCATCAAGAGGTAATCATTCATGGAGATGCGAGCAATCCCATCTTCACTAATCAAACCGTTTCGGTCGTAGAGAACATAAGGAAGTTGGGGGAAGAAACTTATCACTGCATCAAGCATGTCAATGCAATTGACAAAGATAAATGGTGAAGTAGCAATATATAAAGCATACTGGCATGGTCAGGGTATGAACCCGACAAAGGGCTGGGAAAGAAACTCCAGGTCATTACCAAACCAATACAGGTCAAACGTCATGGTACAACTTTTGGGCTTGGATATCCATATACATGGCAAGAATATGATGATTGGTCACCACCATGGCGTATTCCCTATTACCCTATTGAGAAGACAGTGTCGTATATGAGTCAGACCTTTCATCAGGCCGATACAATATCGGGATCCGAAGAAGAAGAAGCTTTGGCTGGGCTAAGGAATCTGTTCTTAGAAGACGAAGATATGGATTGCAATGTGATAGTTGAGGAGGAGGAGGAAGAAGGCCTTATCATTCAGACGGTGGAAAGGGGAGCATTTCTCAGGAACTGGACCGCCACACCATCTAGGGCCAAACAAGTCCTGAGGTAGCATGGCTACTAATGTTATTTGAAAACAAGTCTTTTGAGCATTTGTTTTAAAAACATCTTTGTTTCATCATTTTGTTTTCGAAAACATTGTTTTGAACTCATCTAGACGATATTTTTTTTAACGTTTCAGCATTTATCAAATAATTTGATGTTTTATTATTGTTATCTTTCATATTTTTCTTCTACAACATTATTATTTCTTACCTTGATGAACGAACGACTGCAATATGTAATGAGACAACGCAACATAAGGATAGTGACTCGAAAGAAGAAGATAAGATACCTGAGGAAGTTATCAGAGAAGTTAAGAATTTTGAGAATAAGCCTAAGTCCAACCTGGACGAAACCAAGATAATCAATTTGGGAGACTCTGAAACCATCAAAGATACTCGCATAAGTATTCACCTATCACGGTAAGAGAAGGAAGAATACACTCATTTCTTGAAAGAATATAAGGATATTTTTGCGCGGTCATATGATGACATGACTGGTCTGAGCACATCCATAGTGGCTCATAAATTGACTACCAATCCAATGTGTCCGCCAATGACACAGTAACTCAGGAAGTTCGAAATAGACATGAGCCTAAAAATCAAGGAGGAAGTCACTAAGAAGATCAAAGCCAAAGTCCTCAGGGTAGTTGAGTACCCAACCTGGTTAGCCAACATTGTACCGGTTCCAAAGAAAGATGGGAAAGTCAGGGTATGTGTTGACTATCAGGATTTAAATAGAGCAAGTCCTAGGATGATTTCCCACTACCAAATATACACATTCTGATCAACAATTTCGCCAAGCATGAACTCCAATCCTTTGTAGATTGCTTTGCGGGTTATCATCAGAATTGGATGGACGAAGAAGATGCAGAGAAAATAGCTTTCATTACACCATGGGGAGAGTATTGCTACAAAATGATGTCATTCAATCTGAAGAATGCTAGGGCCACCTATATGAGGGCCATGATGACCATCTTCCATGATATGATACACAAGGAAATAGAGGTATATGGTGACGACGTCATCATCAAATCCAAGAAAGTCGCAGATCACATAGAAGACTTGAGGAAGTTGTTTGATCCGGCGGAAGTAAAATTTAAGATTGAGCCCTACAAAATGTGCATTCAAAGTTCCTGCTGGAAAATTGTTGAGATTCATCGTCAGTCTCTGAGGAATCGAGTTGGACCCATCAAAGGTTAAAGCTATCCAAGAATTACCACCACCGAAGAATAAGAAGAACGTGATGAGTTTCCTAGGATGCCTCAATTACATCAGCCGCTTCATAACGCAGTCCACAGTAATATGTGAACAAATTTTTAAAATGCTAAAGAATGATGTTGCAACCAGTTGGACCGAGGATTATCAGAAGGCTTTTGACAAAATCAAGGAATAGTTGTCCACACCGCTAGCCCTAGTCCCGCCAGAGCCCGGTAGACCACTACTACTCTACCTCTCTATATTAGATGGGGCTTTCGGTTGTATTTTGGGACAACATGATGAGATGGGAAGAAAGGAGCAAGCCATATATTACTTGAGTAAGAAGTTCACACCTTATG
This sequence comes from Nicotiana glauca, assembly GCA_026770625.1. NCBI lineage: Eukaryota > Viridiplantae > Streptophyta > Magnoliopsida > Solanales > Solanaceae > Nicotiana > Nicotiana glauca. The sequence continues at coordinate 56,160 of MU754784.1, read as the reverse complement.
AAGCACGGTACTCTCTGCTGAAACGCACTTGCTGTGCTCTGACATGGATAGCTTAGAAATTGAGGCACTACTTCTGTGCCTATACCACATACCTCATATCAAGGATGGATCCTCTAAAGTAAGAAGCCTATGTCTACCGAGAAGTTGGCCAAGTGGCAAATATGGTTGAATGAGTTCGATATCATCCATGTAACCTAGAAGGCAGTTAAAGGACAAGCGTTGGCCAATTATCTTGCCAAAGATCCTGTAGGAGGAGAATACGAACCACTAAAAATGTATTTTCCTGATGAAGAAGTGTCATTCGTAGGAGAGGACATTGCTAAAGCCTACAACGGTTGGAGAATGTTTTTCGATGGAGTTGTAAATTTCAAGGGAGTCGGTATTAGAGCCGTCTTGGTATCGAAAATTGGTCAGCACTACCAGGTGTTCGCAAAACTCAGGTTTCCATGCACTAATAATATGGTTAAGTACGAAGCATGCATATTAGGGCTTGATTTGGCCATCGACATGAATGTTCGGGAACTGCTAGTAATCAGTGACTCAAACCTGTTGGTACATCAGGTACAAGGAGAGTGGGCCATGAAAAACACCAAGATACTACCATATCTACATCACGTACAAGAGATACTGAAGAGGTTCACAAAGATAGAGTTCTGAATATCCTTAGAATCCAAAATGAATTCGCAGATGCATTGGCCACCCTGTCCTCAATAATACTATATCCAGACAAAAATTTCATCGATCCCATTCCGATGAGGATCCACAATCAACTGGCATACAGTGCTCATGTTGAAGAAGAAATAGATGGAAATCCATGGTTCCATGATATCAAGGAATATTTAGCAAAAGGACAGTACCCAGAGCAGGCGAACCATAATTAAAAATGCACACTGCGGAGACTGTCCAATCATTTCTTCCAAAGCAGTGGAATTTTGTATAGAACAATACCTAATCTAGGACTATTAAGGTGTGTTGACGCCAAAGAAACTTCCAAATTGCTCGAGGAAGTACATGCTGCAACCTGTGGCCCACATATGAATGATTTTGTTCTAGAAAAGAAGATACTCAGGGCCAAATACTTTTGGATGACTATGGAAACAAATTGCATTCGGTATGTCCAAAAATGCCACCAATGCCAGATACATGCAGATATGATATGGGTGTCGCCAAACCAACTCAATGCAACAAGTACACCTTGGCCTTTTGGTGCCTGGGGAATGGATGTCATTGGTCCAATTGAACCCACTGCTTTCAACGGGCACAGATTCATTTTAGTGGTCATCGATTATTTCACTAAGTGGGTTGAAGTTGCATCCTACAAAGTGGTAATCAAGAAAGCCATCGCAGATTTTATTAGGGATCGTATTGTTTGTTGATCGGTGTTCCCGAGTCCATCATCACTAACAGTGCCACCAATATCAACAGTGATCTGATGAAATCTATTTGTGAAACTTTCAATAGCAAGAACAAAAACTCCACAGAATACAGGCCTTAAATGAACGGAGTCGTGGAAGCTACCAACAAGAACATCAAGAAGATACTAAGGAAAATGGTAGAGAATCACAAGCAATGGAATAAGAAGTTACCATTTTCCTTATTTGGATACCATACCATAGTCCGCACATCAACCGGGGCAACTCTCTATTTGCTGGTTTGTGGTACCGAAGCTTTCATTTCCGTCGAGGTAGAAATTTCTTCTTTAAGGATCATACAAGAAGACGAACTCAGTGATGCATAATAGATGAGGAGTCACTATAAGTAATTAGCCCTCATAGATGGAAAGAGGATGAATGCAATGTGTCATGGTCAGCTTTATCAGAATAGAATGTCCAGAGTTTTTAACAAAAGGTCAAACCAAGACAGTTCACACCGAGGCAACTGGTGTTGAAGCGGAACTTTCCATATCATGATGAATCCAAAGTGAAATTTTCACTTAACTTGCAAGGTGCTTACATGGTTCACAAAGTATTGACAAGAGGAGAACTCATACTCGCAGAAATGGATGGAGAAATCTTACCAAAGCCTATCAATTCAGATGCAGTCAAAAGATACTATGTATAAACTATTTATGTTTCTTCATATGATGTAATTGAACTACGCTTGACATGATTCCTGTTTAAGAGGGGATACGTAGGCAGCCATACATGTTCGGTCACAATTTTTGGGGCAGAATTTTAAGGAGGACCCTCAAAATTCCGAAGCAAGTTCAGCCAACAACATTATATACGGAATAGCCAGAAGGTCATTTAGATAACTGGGGCAGAATTTTGAGGATCCTCCTCAAAATTATATGGAAAAGAAGGTTGCAATGTCTCTTTTAACGTCACAGTTGCTGGTTCATCTAACTGATTTCTAATTTGCATATTACTATGTCTTTGAAAACCACACATGCACGCTTTTCAAAAAGAAACTTTATTTTCTAGGCTAGTGCTACCCAAGGTGGCTTGAACAGGATCCTTGGGCAGAGCGGAACAAAGCAAGAAGATAAAGGCACGAACCAACCTCCCCCGTATAACTCACAACTTTTCTTTGGATGCCGGAACAAGGAATAACCACAAGTACGCACACCTTAAAATCATTAACTTCATAACAACCGGACTTTCAAGCGCAAATATATCTCCGGCTAAGAAATATTTTGTTCCTACTTGCTATTTGTCCACTATATGAGACCAAGCATTATCTCAAATATTGCATGAGGCTGAGCCATGCCTCCTTATTTGCATAAGGCTAAGCATTTCCTTCTCTTTTAATGAGACTAAGCCCTATCTCAATTCCTGTATGAGGCTAAGACCTGCCTCCCCATTTGCATAATGCTAAGCATTTCCTTCTCTTTGCATAAGACTAAGCCTTGTCTCGATTCTTGCATGAGGCTTAGCCATGCCTCCTCATTTTCATACGGCTAAGCATTTCCTTCTCGTTACATGAGACTAAGCTATGTCTCGATTCTTGCATGAGGCTAAGACCTGCCTCCCTATTTGCATAAGGATAAGCATTGCCTTCTCTTTTCATGAGACTAAGCTTTGTCTCGATTCTTGCATGAGGCAAAGCCCTACCTCCCTATTTACATAAGGCTAAGCATTGCCTTCTCTTTGTATGAGACTAAGCTCTGTCTCGATTTTTGCATGAGGCTAAGCCATGCCTCCCTATATGTATAAGGCTAAGCATTTCCTTCCCGTTGCATGAGACGAAGCTCTGTCTCAATTCTTGCATGAAGCTAAGACCTGCCTCCTTATTTGCATAAAGCTAAGCATTTCCTTCTCTTTGCATGAGACTAAGCCCTTTTCTCAATTCCTGAATGAGGCTAAGTCCTGCCTCCCCATTTGTAAAAGGCTAAGCATTGCCTTCTCTTTGTATAAGACTTAGCCCTGTCCCAATTCCTACATGAGGCTAAGCCCTTCCTTCCCATTTGCATAAGGCTAAGCACTGCCTTCTCATGAGACTAAGCGCTATCTCCCTTTGCATAAGTGTTGCTCTATTTTAAACCTTGCATTATCCCCTTCTCTTGGGGATAAGCTCTACCTCAAACTCTGCACAAGACTAAGCTTTGTCTTGTTATTACCTTTGGTATCATGTCTCTGCACTTCATGGTCTGATGTATAGCTAACTTATCTAAAGACATCATAGCCAGAAGGCGTCATCCTCATATCCTGAAGACACCATGTCATGGCTTGAGGATCTCTCAATATCTCACATCATTATTCAAAGGCTTCATGGTTCACAGGCACCATTATTATGGCCCGATAACATCATTTCATGGCCTGCAGATCCCTTATCTCATGATTCATGGCACGGGACGTCATAGTCTAAGGACATCCTTATCACCATCTAAAGACAACCTTCATGGTCCAAAGGGAATTTGCATCATGTTTAAATTCCCGTAATAATCCATATATATTTTCATGCATCATGTTTTAAGTTTTGCAGGTAATACAGGAAGTAACTGTTCTTCAAACGGGAGAAATCTTCGCTCTAGTTTCCGTTTACAACGTTCACATTCCGTAAATGTTTTAAACGTAACCAACCACCATTAATTCCCACTTATTAATCTATGGCTATTCAAATACTTGCTCTAGAATAGATCCGTTACATTTTAGATTCACATTCATAACTCCGCATAAACCTATTTGATACTATCCTTCCCAAAATAACCCTTTCCGAAACACGCGACTATTCCTATAACAATTACATCGGTTTCATTCACCGTTGGGTCCAGAACTACAGACAGACTAATTCCTGTAAAACCAGGGATATGTAGGCAGCTCAAAAATCAGAGCGCGGCCTATATTTTCAAATCACCCCGTTTGGTCAAAATCGGTCATCATTTCTTTACCCGACAACTCTTTTTGTAAATGACCCGACCAGTCGTTTTGAGATCTAGCATTTCATTCAGTAGTCTAAGGCCATGAGCAAGTTCACTTCAGGTATTATGACTTATAGGCACAACCGAAATTAAATTTCGGGAAGTCCAGATTTGATTTGGAAAAAGAAATCTCATTTCGAAAGATTTAAGTTGGAAGAATTAACTAAGATTGGATTTAAGAGTAAACGACCTTGGAATTAGAATCTAAAGTTTCCATCAGGTTTGTATGATGATTTCAGACGTGGGCGTATGCCCCGATCAGGTTTTGGATGACCGGAGAGCATTTTGGCGCCTATTGTGGAAGTTGGCATTTTTTAAAGAATTTCATAAGTTTGGGTTGAAGTGCATTTTAGTGTTATCAGTGTCTATTTGGGGTTTCAAGTCTGGGAATAGCTCCGTATGGTGATTCTGGAGTTGGGAGCACGATCAAAAGTGAATTCGGAGGTCCGTAGGTCATTTTGAAGTCATTTGGCTAAAGATAGAAATTTGAAGGTTTTGAGAAGTTTGACCGGGAGTTTGACTTTTTGATATCGGGGTCGGAATCCAATTTTGAAATTTGGATCAGGTCCAAAATGTTGAATATGACTTGTGTGCAATATTTAAGGTCAATCGGACATGATTTGCCAGGTTTAAGCATCGAAAGTAGAAGTTTGAAATTCTAAAGTTCATAAAGGTTGGATTGGAGGTCGATTCATGATTTTAGCATTGTTTGATGTGATCTGAGGCCTCAAGCAAGTCCGTAATATGATTTGCGACTTGTTGGTATAATTGGTTGGGGTCCCAGAGGCCTCGGGTGGATTCTGGGTTGTTAACGGATCGAACTTGGGTAAAACATTGTTGTTGATTGCTGGTATCTGGTTTCCTTCTTCGCGAATGTGAAGGGAGTCCCACATTCGCGAAGAGGAAAGTGGGAGGCTGCTGGATTTGGCCTTGGGTAAAAAGTTGTTGTTGATTGCTATAAATTGGATTGTAGTGAGTAATTGAGCATATATTAATGGATTTGTATGATTATTGGCTAGTTTTGGAGCATTGTGCATCGATTTGAGTCTTCGAAAGGGCGTGGAATGCTGGCTATGGATCTTTGGAGCGAGGTGAGTCTCCTTTCTAACCTTGTAAGAGGGAATTGTTCCCATAGGTGAAATAATTAAATATGCACTTCTAATTGTGGGGTCTACGTACACACGAGGTGACGAGAGTCCGTGCATAGCTACTATTATGTTTAAGTACGGGTAGTCTAGGACCTAAAAGCATGTTATACTTGGATTATTCGTAATCTTATTGACAGTTCAAATTTGCTTAAATCACATCGAATTAGTAAATGAATTTCTAAAAAGATTTAAACTACATTTTCTTAAAGTGTTGAATGAGAATTGGTTTTTTCTTGGATAATTGTTTCTTGATGACTTCTTGATTGACTGTCTGTGTGTGTTTAAATTATGGAACAGGTCGAACCCCTCGGTAGATTAAATAGATGCTTCTATGGTTCGCGCCATTCGACCCTCTAGCAGTGCACAGTTTAAATATTGTTGGATCGGGTCGTACGTCCTCGGCATGATTTACGCATGCTTGTATTGCTGCCTTGAACTTATTAAAGTTGTTATTGCCCCTTCCTGGCTTAAGAATATTTGTATAAAGGACTTAAAGAAATTTGGAAATTTTCTATACATGAAAGAATTGTTTACTTGCTTCTTGCCTTTGAATTACAATCATGTTTATAAAAATCCACGATTTAATGTATTATTGATATCACGTTATTGGACCACTAGTAAGTATCAAAGTCGACCTCTCGTCTCTACTTCTTCAAGATTAGACGGGATACTTACTGAGTATACATTGTTTCTGTACTCATACTACACTTCTGTGCATTTTTGTTGCACAGGAACATGCACCTCTAGTGGCCTAGTGGGCGTAGCAGCATGGTTGATGCGGAGACTAGGTGAGTTGTATTTCCTCGAGATGACCCGCAGCTAGAATAGTCTCTCTCTCAGGATTCTATTTATTTTCTGTCCAATAGTATTTCGGATAGTTGTTGTATTTTATTCGATTTTTCTTAGAAGTTGCTCATGCACTTGTGATACTGGGTTCTAGGATAGTTATGAAGTATTTTGTACTTACTGTTTATCATTTAAAATTTTATTTGAGATAATTATCTTTTTAATTGGTAAATTTGAAGGAAAATCCTAGATTTGAAAAGTATTAAAACGAGAATCTGATTAAGTACTTTGGTTGGCTTGCCTGACAGTGGTGTCCGGCACCACCATGACCCTTAGTGGATTTTAGGTCGTGACAATATGGTATCATAGCACTAGGTTCCTAGGGTCTCATGAGTCATGAGCAAATCTAGTAGAGTCTCGCGGATCGGTACAGAGATGTTTGTACTTATCCTCGGGAGGCTGCAGGACTGTTAGGAGTACCTCCCTTCTTGATTCCTCATCGTGCGATTTGATCCATCGAGGCTTATGTCTTTAATTTATTCCTATTCAATCTTGTGCGTCACGAACCACTTCTTATAAATTGAGAATTGAAGAATTGTTATGGTACTACCGATGCAGTACAGGGTATTTCTCCCTGTATAGTTGTCTGAGCTATTATCGTCGCCTTGTGGAAGGATATTCTGTCGTTTTAATTCAGTAGCAGTACTTCTTAGAGCTCTGAGACTCGGTACAAGTTGCCATGATGCTATAAACTATTGTTCCGGGGTAGTGAAAGACTTGAAGGGAGGTTTACTCAATGCATAATCTAGAGATTCAGTATTTTATTCCCGACAGGGGAAAGGCAATCCGATTAAAAATGGTCAGATGTGGGTTGGTAGAGTTTAACTTCTATGATGAGGTGTTGTTGTCCTAATTGAACGTACCAAGTTCACCAGTGTTATGATCTTCTACAATCCGCCTTTGGGGCAAGATATTGTGAAATAGTATTGAAGATGCGACCGTTAGATATCACAGGGTGTGATATTTTAGGATTGAATCAGTGTTTCTAATATTGACGGTTCGAGAAAAATGATCTTCGGAAAGGTGTAAAGTTAGCTGCAATTTTAGGTTCAAGTGCTGCAAAGATAGATTTTATTTAAGGCAACAACTGAGCAGCAACGGATGAGGAAGGAAATGTGGGGAGTGTCAGGCGGTGGTTAAAATTTCTAATAGGCCAGGTATAAGAAGAAAGGGTCGAGTAGTCGACTAAAGGGGTGAGTTTTGCCAAAGTGGGAGAGTTTGGGATGATTTGGGAATTTTTGTGATTGGTGATTTGGGCCTACGAATTTACTTGAAGTGTGGGCTATTTTGCGGCAGGAGATTTGATCTAACGAAAAGGAGTTGTTTGAAATGAAGAAGGATACGACCTAACTTTGAATTGGAAGGATGTTGTCGTGCACTTAATTGATGTCCACGAGAGGTGAATGGACTAGTGTAGCTAAAGGGTAAGCTCGGACTCAGGATGGGTCATTGACGTTGCGATGATTGTGCCCCGTGCAGTGACGTTGGAAGATTTCAGAGAGTGATTTCCACGGGGGGGAGGGGGGTTTCCCTGTGAGCAAGTTAGCAGTTTCGTGGTTGGCGAAGCTTCTGCGAAGAATTCTATTGGTTATACAGCAAAAAGATCGATCATGCGAAATGGTTGATGATTCAGAGTATAAAAAGGGTCTTGCAGAAAGATTCCAAGAATTTTTATGTCGATTGTGCATGGTTATGTCAATAAGAGGTAAGGAATCTTGGTGAATTTCAGAGTTGTGTAATAGTGGCTTCATGCTAAGTGGGAGAGTCCAACCGCCGACGATTGGATTGTATGGTTATCTTCTTGTGAGGTTTTGAGTTATCGGCATATTGGTAAGTTATTTCAGCTACAGGAAAAGAGCATAAGTGATAATTCGGGCAAAGGAAGTGTTAAAGTGTGCTATGATCAGCCTTATTGGCTCATGCTCAGACTTGGGGAAGGATTCAAAATTTATGCCTTGTATATATGCAGGTTTCAAGGGGAGTGATTCTGTCGGGTGCTCCGTTGAGAGGGTATTCATGTGCTAAAAGATTCATGGAGCTGATTATATTTGGGACCCAGTCAGAGAGGGTGGCTTTCAGCAATGGTCCTAGTGAATTCAAAAGTTAAAGTGTGGTGCCTAATGGTTTCGAGCCTATAAGTATGGTTAAGAATCAAGCTTATGAGAAGAGGCCCAGAGTGTTCTATGATGTTTCGACTTGCGGTGTAGCATTCGGGAGGTATAAAATGGTTCGTGGGATTTGAGACAGCATGGTCTCGTGATTCAAGGCCATTCGGGATAAGTGCGGATGGACTGTGTTATGTGTGGAATGGAGTTATAACTATTTCTAAGACGACCAAGGATAAATTGGAAGAAGACAGATTGATTAGCCATAGTTGAATTTGCATATAGTGGTAGTGATCAGTTCCTACAGCGTGACCAAGTTATGTAAGTGATTGGTAGCAGTGCGTGTGAGGCCTGTCAGCCACCGTAATTGAAGTTATTCAGAAGTATTTTACTGTTATGGCCTATCACGTGCAGGCGGATCCCAAAAAGGCTACGGTGGCTTAGATCACAACTTAGAGATTTGCATATTTATGCGGTTATGAGCATTCACTTGTGTATTGCTATGGTTCTCCTGAAGTAAGTTAAGTGAAATGTTTTTATAGGATGAAGTGTTGATCTGTTAGCAGTTCCGGAGTTATGATGAAAAATGCGTTCTATCGTATATTGGCATGTTGGGTGCAGCAAGTAGTATGAAATTTTAAGTGGAGATCAAGGTTGTAGTTCGGTGTTGACAAGGATGTCACGAGCTCGGATGAGCAGGAAAGGAGTTTCAATGTTTAAGGTTAGTTGGTATTGTCTTTAGCGTCACCTGAGGTCGGTGTCTTATGAAAAAGGATTTGCATCCTGGCTAGGGATTCTTGATCGCTTTTCAACGTTAGAGCAGCCGGTGGTTTGGAGGTACAACAGAAGTTTGTGGGAGCATGCCTCACGGGATGGTTGTATAAGTGTGGCATATAGTCACTTAATTGATTGAAGAATTAAACCAAGTATGAAGATTGTAGTGATGTCGTTAATTTGAGGATTTATGCCTAGAGGGCACCCAGTTTATTGGGTTATGGACTATGGAGGATTACTCCAGTTATGATGGTTGATCCTGTGTGTTATGAGGAAAAGTGGAGTTATTATGGACTCTGAAAGGTTAATAGCCTGGTTCAGTGCGGTCAAAATCAGCTTGAGGTCTGTGAATGAATTTAATGTGAATATGGGCTCTATTTTAGGCCAGATGTGTTCATTTCAGCAATGCGCTCATGGAAGGGTAGTCAGGGTGTTATTTCGTCGTCAACTATTTCATGTAATGATATATTGCACCGTATAAGTTGTGAGACAGCTTGGTAAATTTCTTATGTGTTGAGGTTCCACATAGCGATAAGGTTATATGAGCAGGATGGCTCTCGAGATTTAGATCGTATATCGCACCTCAGTTATGCTTGAGTTTTGTAGCTTATAGCGCTATATGTTCCCTCAGGGATGGTATTATGCACTTAGCATTTTTATGACTGATATTCAGTATTTTGTTGTAATGAGCAATCTAGCTCGATGTGCATCTCCTTAGGTGAGTGCTATGTTATTTGGATCGGGTTGTACGCCGCAACAGTGTGATGTTGAGTATAGTTTTCTATATGATATTTTTGTATACCTTGCTTCCTATTTTCCAAGGAAGGTCTGTATTAGTGCGTGAGTTAAGTAGTTCCTTCTAGAGTTCGTCTTCCTTTCGTAACGCATTCGAATTGGTAGCCTATCGGAACATTGCGGCATCATGTGAGATTTTGGGTCATGTCCGGGATGGCTTATTGCCTGGGCAGTTCGTATTGGGTGAGACGAGATCATTGGATTTAGGATCAGTGCAATCTGATTTTATGAAGTATATTAAGGAGCTAACACCATTATTTGGTTCAGAATGAGATGATGGTTCTTGTCAAGAGTATAGGCCCAATGATTTGTTGATTCGGTGGTTGGGTATGAATTTCTATACATCTCTTCCGTCTTGTCAGTATTGTAAGAGTTAGAGCAAGACCTATGTAGGTCATGAGGTGCAATGGGAGCATCAGATTCGTGGAATTTCAACTAATATCAGAGAATGTTATTGTGGTCCTGTAAATAAAGCGGTGCAAGGTATGAATTCAGTGAAGGTATGTAGTCATGCTCTGGTACATTATGTGGTGATTGATACACTGAGCGTATATTGGAACAGGCCTGGCAGAGAATTCCGGATGTTGGAATTGGGCTCTAAGGCTTATTTACTTAAGTGAAAAGGGATATCTTCAAATCGATTAAGCTAGGGTGCCCAACTGAGTCGTAGAAGCACGGGTAGGTGCTCGAGGTGTTAAACAATGATCTCGGACAACCCCAGCACAGTTCTTAGCATGTTCGAAGACAAACATATGTTTAAGTGGGAGAGAATGTAACGACCCGACATGTCGCTTTGAGCTCTAGCACGTCGTTCAGCAGTTTGAGGCCATGAGCAGTTTCAATTCAGGTATTATGACTTGTATGCGTGGTCGGAATTGAATTTCGGGAAATCCGGAGTTGATTTGGAAAGAGAATTCTCATTTCGGAAGCTTTAAGTTGGAAGAATTAACTAAGATTGGATTTCAGAGTAAACGACCTTGGAATAAGGATCTGAATGTTCCAGCAGGTTCGTATGATGATTTTGGACATGGGCGTATTGGGTTTTGGATGACCCGGTAGCATTTTGGCGCCTATTGTGGAAGTTGGCATTTTTTAAAGAATTTCATAAGTTTGGGTTGAAGTGCATGTGTTATTGATGTTCTTTTGGGGTTCGGAGTCAGGGAATAGCATCGTATGGTGATTCTGGAGTTGGGAGTGCGATCAGAAGTGAATTCGGAGGTTTATAAGTCATTATAAAGTCATTTGGCTAAAGATAGAAATTTGAAGGTTTTGAGAAGTTTGGCCGAGAGTTTGATTTTTTGATATCGGGGTCGGATTCCAATTTTGAAAGTTGGAGCAGGTTCAAAATGTCGAATATGACTTGCGTGCAAAATTTGACGTCAATCGGACGTGATTTGATAGGTTTAAGCATCGAAAGTAGAAGTTTGAAATTCTAAAGTTCATAAAGCTTAGATTGGAGGTCGATTCATGATTTTAGCTTTGTTTGATGTGATTTGAGGCCTCGAGCAAGTCCGTAATGTATTTTGGGACTGGTTGGTATGATTGGTTGGGGTCCCGGGGGCAGCGGGTGGATTCCGGGTGGTTAACATATCGAATTTGGGTAAAAACTGTTGTTGATTGCTGGTATATGGTTTCCTTCTTTGCGAACGCGAAGGGAGACCCGCGTTCGCGAAGAGGAAAGTGGGAGGCCGCGGGATTTGGTCTTCGTGAATGCATAGAGGAAATCCCGAACGCGAAGGGGTGGGCTGAGCTACTACGCGAACGCGGGGAAGAGATTGCGAACGCGTATAAGGAAAAGTTGGGCCTGAGGTCATTGGCCTATGCGAATTCGAGGCCTGGTATGCGAAAGCGAAGGGGCTGGGTAACTGTCCTTTGCGAACGCGAGCAACAGGCCGCGAACGCGAAGAAGGGCGGATATGGGCTGGGCAGAATATTTAAAATTGGGTTTGAGTTCATTTCACCTAGTTTTTCTCTTGGCTTGGGCGATTTTTGGAGCTTTTGATGAGGGTTCCGTCATTCATCATGAGGTAAGTAATTTATGCTAGTTTTAAGTTAAGCATATGATTTAATACGAATTTGGACATGGAAATTGGTAGAAATTTGGGGGTTTGAGGAAGACCTAGAAAATTGTTATTCTTTTAATTTGACCACGATTTTGGGTATGGAATTAAGGGTAAATTTTATATTTGAGTTTGTGGAGTTATGGGTAAGCTTAATCTTCGAAAAATTTCGGAATCCAGGCACATGGGCCCGAGGGCAATTTTGTCAACTTTTCGTTCGGGGTTAGGAATTGCTATAAATTGGATTGTAGTGAGTAATTGAGCATATATTAATGGATTTTCATGATTATTAGCTAGTTTTGGAGCATTGTGCATCAATTCGAGTCTTCGGAAGGGCGTGGAATACCGGCTATGGATCTTCGGAGCGAGGCGAGTCTCCTTTCTAACCTTGTAAGAGGAAATTATCCCCATAGGTGAAATAATTAAATATGCGCTTCTAATTGTATGGGCTACGTACGCACGAGGTGATGAGAGTCCGCACGTAGCTACTGTTATATTTAAGTCCGGGTAGTCTAGGACCCAAAAGCATGCTATACTTGGATTATTTGTGATCTTATTGACAGTTCGAATTTGCTTAAATCACATCGAATTAGTAAATGAATTTCTAAAAAGATTTAAACTACATTTTCTTAAAGTGTTGAAAGAGAACTGATTTTTTCTTGGATAATTGTTTCCTGATGACTTCTTGATTGATTGTCTGTGAGTGTTTAAATTATGGAATGGGCTGAACGCCACGGTAGATTAAATAGATGCATCTATGGTTTGCGTCATTCGACCCTCTGGCTGCACGGTTTAAATATTGTTGGATCGGGCCATATGTCCTCGGCATGATTTGTGCATGCTTGTATTGCTGCCTTGAACTTATTAAGGTTGTTATTGCCGCTTCCTGACTTAAGAATATTTGTATAAAAGACTTAAAGAAATTTGGAGATTTCCTGTAAAAGAAATAATTGTTTACTTGCTTCATTTCTTTGAATTACAATCATATTCACAAAAATCAACAATTTAATGTATTATTTATATCACATTGTTGGACCACTAGTAAGTGTCAAAGTTGACCTCTCGTCTCTACTTCTTCGAGATTAGACGGCATACTTACTAAGTACACGTTGTTTTTTTACTCATACTACACTTTTGTGCATTTTTGTTGCAAAAGGAACATGCACCTCTCTCTCTCTCTCTCTCAGTATTCTATTTATTTTCTGTCCACTAGTATTCTGGACAGTTGTTCTATTTTATTTAATTTTTCTTAGAAGTTGCTCATGCACTTGTGACACCGAGTTCTGGGATGGTTATGAAGTATTTGGTATTAAATGTTTATCATTTAAAATTTTATTTGAGATAATTATCTTTTTAATTGTTAAATTGAAGAAAAATTCTAGATTTCAAAAGTATTAAAATGAGAATCTGATTAAGTACTTTGGTTGGCTTGCCTGACAGTGGTGTCCAACGCCTTCACGACCCTTAGTGGGTTTTGTGTCGTGACACATTCATCATTCCCGGGTAAAGAGGGGCAGCTGATGATTCCCAATTTTTCCCTCATATATTTCAAATATGCATATATACTTTCAAAATAGTGCATGAGCATCATCAAATATTTTTCCTAATTTTTTCATATTTTTAAAAGATTTTTTAATCAATTTATTCTCATATTTTATAAATAATCATTAATTGCATTACAAATTATTTTTATGATGATTTTATCATCTAACTTCATCACTTATATCCATATTAAGCCTTAAATATTTTTTGATGCATTTATCATAATTATATTTCCATCTTTAGGCTAAAATTGTATATTTTGCAATAATAGCTCTTATATACTTATGATTACTTTATTTATATAAATAATAACTTTTTATATTTTTATAATATTAAATAATGGTTATTAACCATTTTTATGCACAAATAATGTTCTTACTATTTATTTATCATTTTTTACCAATTGTTTACTAATTTAATTGGGTATTTAAATAATTGCCCCTTTTCCTTAATCATTTCCAGACCTAACCCAATTACCCCAGCCCAACTACTCAAAATCATAGCCCAGTCCGTCCCAGCCCAAACCAAATAACCCCGCTAACCCAATACCCAATTTATACCCAACTGAACCCCTTCCTTCAATCTCGGTCGTTGATCTCTTAAGATCAACGGCCCAGATTCACCACACCCCTTTTAATCTACCTACCCTAACCCTAACTCCCCATTCCCTCTAAGACGCCACCCTCAAACTCTCTCCTTTCTTCTACTCTGAAATCTTAGGCGCCGTCACCCATAATCTTTTTTCGATTCAAATCGGATATGAAATCCCTTCACGATTTTCTTACCTTATCGGTTGTATCTCACTACTGGCTACTCGATTATAGTATTGTTTAGTAGCTTGCCTAACATGGCAAGCTAATCTCTTTATTTTCGGACCAAATCTAGTTCAAACCTTTCCATTTTCTCATCTGTGTTCATTTTTCCTCTGTCTATGTACGAATCTCTGAGATTTTTTTCTCTATTCTTATTTAACTTAAATGCTAGGGTTTTAGATCTTCCAAAAATCTTTTTATACTTTTCTTATTTTTTTAAAAAAAAATTCCTCTATGTTCTTACATGTCTATTTCTTGGTGATTTTCCGTTAGAAAGTTTTACCTAATTTATTTTTCCTAATATTAGGGCTCAGATCTTGCTAAGATCTGTTTTGGTCCTATTTTGGTTGAGTATCTTAACCTTTTCGTATATCTGCTTTCTATTTTCAAGATACTGTTTTGCCTAAATTATTGGCCCTAAATTATGGCTTAGATCTGTTAAGGGTTCTTATTTTTTTATTAACATTTTTCCTCAATGTTTCCTATATTTGTCTATGTGCGTATCATTTTGATTTCCCTTTTATTATTCTGATTAATTGTACTTACCCTTAAAATTAGGGTTTTTTATTTTGCTTCTCTTACTGATTCTGTCTATCGCTACTTGCCTTAGTTGTTCCTAGACCTATTTGATTTCTGTTATTTCTGACTTGCCTTAAAATTCTAAGTTTTACATAAATAATTTGATTGATTATTTCCATGTTTGCGTAACCTAGTCTAAGGCCATATAAATCCCTCTCATTTTCCCTTTAAGACAGACTGAAATCAATATACTCTCACTGAAAACTTAGGTTTTGGCTTTATATTCTCTTTGCTCTCTCGTTTGCTTCTGGTTTTGGCCGGCTGAAAGCTAAGGCCAAGTAATTCTGGGCTCTCGACTATTGTGGTGTGTTCCTTGTTTTCTTGCCTAACTGGTGAGTGACTATCCTTTTGTCATTTCATTTCTATGTATCCATGAAATGTGTTTATGATCCAGCATGTTTAAAGTCCATTCTGAGCATGATTCAACTACTTTTATGTTCCTATGATTCCTTTTAATCCTATAATCGATGTTGTTAGTTCTGAGATTAGCTATCGTTGAATAATATGAATTTTTTTAGAGGTTAATGTCTTTTAACTTGTTTCGTGTATGATATTTTTCTAGTTATGAAATTGTCCTGAACTTAGCATCTTTAGGATAATACTAGTATGTTCATCAGTTAATCAGTCCTGATTCTTTACAAACTTGTATTGTTATTGAGCCTTTCTCTGTCATTCATATGCCCTGATAACTTTCTTTCTAATGTGTTTTTCATCCATTCAAATTCATGTGATTATTTGACTATTTGCCTTAATACATTGTCTAAATATTTTTTGTGATTAAACAAAGTTATCCTAAATGTTAGCATGTACACTTAGCCTAATTAGGCCTTTCAGACTTTAACTCATTAGATATTATGCATAAACAACTTTGCAAATCTTGTCAATTTGTCTCTTTAATGCAATTCTACCCATATACTATGTGTTTTAAACTCTATCATGATGGCTTTTCTAAAATCAAACCTGTTTTAAAATTTGTCCTTTACCATTGTCTCCTTTTATATGCTGCTACTTTTAAACACCTATTCTTAGGTCCTTTAGGTTTTGTCCTTGACCTCCTCAGTGCGAGCACTGCTCAGGGGTCCATGTGAGACTCTTGTGAACTATGACACACTGAGGTTTAGTTCCTAACCTCCTTTGAATTATTTTTAAGCATTTGGTTCTTTAGTGTGAGCATTGCCCTGGGTCCTTCAAGCCCTTGGGAACTTTGACACACTAGAGATCTGGATTTCATGTGTGATTGTTCTGTACCTGTGAACGTGAGCCTTGGAGCTGCTATGGTTTGCAGGCCTGGGTTGCCCCGGTGTATTTGGTACTGTTGTAGGTTCTCTATAGCTTATTTCATCATTATGTAATTAATTAATTAATCTGGTCTATAATAGTTTTATAACAAACAACTCTGGGGTATTTAATAAAATCGAGAAGTGTTTCTTATTTTCATTTGCTAAATTAGGTAGAAATCCTGCCTATAGGATCTCATTTGTGCTGCTTCATATCATGCTTATAAGTCCTATGTTATGTTGACATACTAGATATCCTGCCTATAGGATAATTTGGTGAGAATCCTGTCTTTAGGTGTATCAATCTGTCCAATAAACGTATGTTAGCAATCATACCTATAGGATCAATATTTGGCTTAATTGTTTTCTAGCTCAATGTGTATAATTCCTGCTCATATATTGTTCAATTCAAGAAATCATGCCTTTAGGATTAAAATCAGTTCAATGCCAGAAATTATGTCTATAGGATTAAAATCAGTTCAATGCTAGAAATCATACCTATAGGATTGAAGTCAGTTCAATGATAGAAATCATGTCTGTAGGGTTAAAACCAGTTCAAACCTAGAGATCATGCCTATAGGGTAATAATCATCACACTCGTAGAGGTCATGCCTATAGGATTCTATTAACTGATTCTGAGTTCGATTATCATTGTCAATCACTTAGACAACATGCCTATAGGATTCTATTAACTGATTCGTAATTTGATTATCACTGTCAATCACATAGACAACACGTCTATAGGATTGAACAATAATTCCGGACTTATGATTGTGATTTACTATTATTCATTAACGCATGAAACGCCTAGATATTGTACTGAATTAAAACCAGTAGGCAAATATACGTAGGCCCTAACACTTGCACTAAGAACTGACTCTACATACTACTGCTCGCATGTTCATCACATATATATCCTGCCCATAGGACTTAAAGATTAATAAAGCCTACTACATTAGTTGCATGCATTTGTTGTTTACAAGCGGAGGTTAACGTGAGTCCATATCTGTCTTTATTTGAAAACTCCTAATTATTTTACCGGTCGCCTAGTATTTTACAATTTTGAGAACCTTAGGCCTAGTCTAGGACCTTCCTAAATAGAGGTCCCAATGCCTCTAGGACCTTAGGTAAGGGACGGGTAGTGCACGCATAGGACACGAGTTAGAATCAATTAGAGCACTTTAGGTTAAAAAACTCAAAGATAGTAATCGGATAGCAGCAGATGATAGTCTGTGCCTGCTGGATAATATGAGTAACACCCCCATCTTGGGGGATTTCCGAAGTATTATTTATGTTGCACGGGGTGATCCTATAGGCTTAAAATTTAGGACCCCCCCCCCAATCCTTATTAAATAGTTTATTCGCTTCTTTAGACTAATTCGCATAATTTAAGTTCGGCCGGGACCTACCATTGTGGACCTCGAGGGGTGCCTAATATCTTCCCCTCAAGGTAATTTGAGCCCTTACCCGATCTCTGGTGATGCAAACTGGTATAATCTGAGTTATTTGCTATAGGTGCCCTAACGCACCTTAATCCGTTAGGTAGCGACTCTAACAACCAATTCCTTTTCATACTCTCTCAAAAGGAGTTGTCAATATGTCGAAACTCGATTTCACAAGAAAAAGGGGCGCGACAGTCCTGATACATCTTGGAAGCATCCGCATGAATAGAATACCGGAAACTATGGGCCTCCTCAAGAATAAACTCACAAAGCCCATCCACATCGGGCACACAAACACAACCCTGCATCCGCAAACCCCATTATCTCCAATAGTAACCTACTTGGAACCATCGTGTCGTACCGTATCCCTAAGAACAAGAAAATGGGGCCATCATACTGATGCTCCCTGATGTACTCATAAAAGGAAGACCGAGAAATTGTGCAAGCTAGAACTCGACTAGGCTCCGAAATATCTAACCTCACGAACTGACTGGCCAAATCCTAAACTTCTACTGCAAGATGCCTCTCACTAACTAGAATATACGCAAGGCTACCCATACTCACGGCCATTCTACTCTAAGCATTGTCCCCCACATTGGCCTTCTCGGGATGATACAAAATGGTGATACATAGTCCTTTAACAGCTCCAACTACCTCATCTGCCTCAAGTTAAGATACTTTTTCTTGAATAAATACTGTCGACTCTGATGATCCATGAATAACTCGCACGACATACCATAAATATAGCGCCTCCAAATCTTCAATGCATGAACAATGGCTACCAACTCTAAGTCATGAACAACGTAATTCTTTTTATGAACCTTCAACTGTCGCGATACGTATACAATCACCCTGCCATCCGATATCAGTACTGCTCAAATTCCAATACGAGATGCATCACAATACATCGTGTAGGATCCTGAACTCGTGGGCAGCACCAACAATGATTCTATAGTCAAAGCAAACTTGAGCTTCTGAAAGCTGAACTCACACTCATTGGACCACCTGAATGGAGCACCGTTCTAGGTCAATCTATTCAATGGGGTTGCGATAGATGAAAACCCCTCCACGAACAGGCGATTATAAACCACCAAACCTAGAAAACTTTAAATCTTTGTAGCTGAAGTAGGTTTGGGCCAGTTCTGAACTACCTCAATCTTCTTAGGATCCACTTTATGCCCTATGCCGATACAACATGCCCAAAAAAAGCTACTGAGTCTAACAAAAACTCACACTTTGAAAACTTGGCATATAACTAGCTATCTATCAAAGTTTGAAGTACAATCTGAAGATGTTGCTCATGCTCCTCTCGACTACGGGAGTAGATCAAGATATCATCAATGAATACAACCAAAAAGGAATCTAAATAGGCCTTAAACATCCGGTTCATAAAATCCATAAATGTTGCTGGGGCATTTGTCAATCCAAACGACATCACTAGGAACTCATAATGCCCATACCAAGCTTAAAACCCCGTCTTAGGGACATCGGATGCCCAGATCTTCAATTGATGGTAGCCAGACCTCAAATAAATCTTATAAAAAAAACCTTGGCACCTTGAAGCTGATCAAATAAGTCATTAATCCTCATTAATTGATACTTGTTCAACTGCCGATAGTCTATACACATCCTCATCAAACCATCTTTCTTCTTCACAAACAACACAGGCGTACCCCTAGGAGAGATACTAGGTCTAATGAATCCCTTATCAATAAAATCTTGTAACTGCTCCTTTAATTCTTATAACTCCGGCTGGGCCATACAGTATTATGGAATAGAAATGGATTGAGTGTTCGAAGCCAAATCAATATAGAAGTCAATATCTCTATCATGTGGCATCCCCGGAAGATCTGTTGAAAACACCCCTGGAAACTCATTCACAACTGGTACCGAATCCATGGAAGGAACCTCCGCAATAGAATCGCGAATATAAGCCATATAAGCTAGACACTCCTTCTCGGTCATATGTCAAGCCTTCACATAAGAGATAACCCTATTGATAGAATGGAAGTAGTACCCTTCCACTCTAATCGAGGCAACCCCAGCATGAATAAGGTCACATTCTTGGCGTGACAGTCCAATATAGCATGATAAGGTGACAGCCAATCCATACCGAAGATAACATTAAAGTCTACCATATAAAGAAGTAGGAGATCTACGCTAGTTTCAAGACTCCCAATAATAATCACACATGAATGATAGACACGATCTACAATAATAGAATCTCCCATATGCATGGATACATACACAGGAGCACTTAAAGAATAACAAGGCATAACCAGATATCAAGCAAAATAGGATGACACGTAGGAATTAGTAGATCCCGAGTCAAATAGAACTGATGTATCTCGATGGAAAACTAGAACAATACTTGTGACAGCGACATTACATGACTGGCCTTAGGTCTATAGACATGTGATTTTTGACCCTCCCCGAGATTTTTTATATTTTAGCACGTAAATATTTAATTTAGGCCTAATATAGCTATTGCGAATCATTTTGACTCTTTTACTTTACTTTTATTACAAGAAAAATAAAAATTACAAAAAAAATATTTTAGTTTATGTATTTTTCATAAATTTAAAAAATAATACGAGAAATAGTACCTTATTTTTATCTGTATGTAATTTCCAAAACACAAAAATAGTTTCATGTTAAGTTTAATTAATTAGGATTAGCTTTGGTATTGTGTAGTATTTCTATCTTATTTTAAAAGGCATTGTGTAGTCTAGGGACCCTTTTAGACTCTTCTTTGGGACAAAATAAATAAAAGACCATAAGGACTTAATACAAAAGACCTATGGACTAATTTGCAAAATACACAAAATACACCCTAGACCTAAGACTCTACATATACACTAATCAGAAAAATGAAGCGCAGCTTTGAAGGACACACCTGAAAGACGCCTAAAAAATATACACTGAAAAAGGCATCTGAAAATCAAAAATCAACGCCGCAGCCAAAGAGAGCCCCCCCCCTCCCCCCGCGTCATCTTCTCCAAACGACCATGCTCTCTACATCGACTGAAACCAACGACCCCCACACCCTGAATTCTATCATCTTCACCCCAACCCAAGCAGTGGACGATCCATAAACTCGCCGTAAACACCATGAAAACTGGCGAGAATCCATGAAGACCGTCGATCTCCACACACAGTCAAAAACAAAAATATTCTGCTTTCTGCACTCCAATCTCTGATGTTAGTTCTGAAAAACGAGTTTCAATTGAACTAGTGTGATGTACTCCTATGTCGGACGAGTTTAGATATTTCAAGTTCTTGATTTTGTAACGTTTTGTGTCGAGTTTGGCCAGAATGAGCTCTCAAGCGAGTCCTTCATGTGTGTCGCTTTGACTGTTGCTCCAGTGTTGCCATCGCTGTGATAGTGGTGTCATTTTAAATCGAGGTTGTCCATTCGAGGTGTCCGGGTAGATTCGTGGTTCGTTGAGGTTTCGATCACAGCCCAAAATCGGATTCAGATTCCTATTTTTTTGTTCTAAATCCTATAAGGTCCGATTCTTGCAACGCTTCCTGAATGTTTACTGCTTGATTTGGCTTAATAGCATGCTTAGTAATTGATATATTGTTCATTGCTGTGTTTTAATGACTTCCTGATATTGGCTTCCCCCCCTTGTTCCTGTTGTTCAAGTTTAATACGTTTGAAGTACTACCTCATTGCTTTGTTTGACAGAATGTGATATTATTTCATTTATTAATTGGCTTCATGTGCTATTTACTATATTTGATTGTTTGGTTTGCAAGTTGTGGGATATACACTTTTGTACTCTTGTAAAAGAAAAAGAAAAGGCTGCTGAATTTTTCGATTGCTTAGTTGGAACAAATAACTCAATTTGGCTCAAAAATAAGACTTAAGAAACGGTTGCATCACTGGATGGTTGAATAGCATTTGCCTCTATATCTTTACGTATTAGTTCAATACTCTTAGCCTTACATTCCATGTCAACATAATTTTAGAAAAATAATAGTTGTGATTTTCAAAATAAATTGAGGTGCGCCATTTAGTTGAATTTTCTATGGCCCTCGCAAAGTTGAAGGAGCTAAGTTGCGTTAGGCGCATTATTTTGATAATTTACCTTCCTAAAATCAGGTGCGCATCAAATCCAAATCTCAACAACATTAGATAAAGTGTGTTGTGGACTGCGGGTGCATTTATGTGACGTGGTCCAAGACGCGTTTTGTATGACATTGAATTTTCCTAAAAACATTTAAATAAAAGCGGTTATAAAAGTTAAAAATGAAACATAGGCTAGAACATGTACGAAAATCAAATAATAGGCCAATTATAACAGTTGAGCGACCGTGCTAGAACCACGAAACTCGGTAATGCCTAACACATTCTCCCGGGTTAACAGAATTCCTTACTCGGATTTTTGTGTTCGCGGACTGTAATGCAGAGTCAATCTTTTCCTCGATTCGGGATTTGAACTAGTGACTTGGGACACCATAAAATTATCCTAAGTGGCGAATCTGATTTTAAATAATTGAATCCCATTTCGATTGTCACTTTAATTGGAAAAACTCTCTTTTATACCCCTCTCATCCGGGGTGTAAAAAAGAAGGTGTGACAGCTCTGGCAACTCTGCTGGGGACTATAACCCATAATCTCTGGTTCAGGGTTCAGAATTCGAGCTTAGATGAATTGTTATATTTTGGCTTTATCTGTTATCTGATTTTATTACATGTTTGGGCGTGATGTGCTAAATGTTGCTTTTTATCGCGTTGATATTATCTGAACTATATATAGACTGTTGTGAAACCCTTCTCTTCTCATCTTTGGGGATGTGCACGCTGGCCGTGACTCCCTATTCTGTTAGTGTCATACCTTGAAATAAGAAAGAGGCTCGGACAAGTTACTAAGCCGGATGGCCTTTTGGTTCCCGGTACGTAACCCCCTCCTCGGCTCGAGTTGTCCGCTCGGGTACTAAGTCTAGAACAAATGCCTAGGTTTTGAACCTAGAATAACTCAGCCTCATGCCGGATCCCGAGTAGGAACGCTTGTTTGCATCATATGCATTTGACTTTGGGGACTCAACACAGGGGTTGGGTCCGTCTAGGACAGGTATACCCCAAAAAATAAAGGATCATCCTGATGCATCTTATGTGCTACACATTGCATTTATTCAAGGGTAAAAGAGTCATTTGGCGGACCAACAATAGTTGAGGGCAAATGAAAAAAAAGGAAAAAAAGAAAAAAGAGGGTGAAGTGTGAAAAATAATGCAAGTAGGGCCTAGTTATGTTTTCTGTCACATTTTTATAAAAAAAAGACAAAAAAATAAATCCAAAAAAAAAAGATTTTGCACTTATTTTATCATTTTCCAAAAAATCAAAAAAAAAAAGAGAAAAAAAAAATCCAAAAAGATTTTGCATGTTTCATCATTTTTCAAGAAAAAGCAAAAAATATATTTTCTCTAAATTAGTTATTTTTTTAATTCTCAACCGTATCCAATCTGCCCGAACTACGCATACCTGATTCTCGTCTTTCGGGGCGTGATACGTAGGCAACCCACATAGGGTCCGGTCTTCCTAGTAAATCTTAGGTTCTTGGCTTTGCGGGGTCTTAGCCAAATTTTGTACGTCTAGCCACCTTTTGGCCAAATAAGTCATTTTACAAAAATAGTATCAATCATGTCTTGCATGTGGCTAGTAGAGAGTGTTATTGACTCGCTTAGTGTTGGTTTAAAGTTTTCTCATATAGGTGTGGATTTACTTACTAAAGTTTGAGCATGACAGATACCCCAGGATCACTGCATTCAGGAGCTGCTCGAGGAGCCATTTTATGTTTTTGTGTCAATTGTTCATGTTTTACTTTCCAGTCCTGTATAGTAGTATTCAGTCTTTTAGGTGATGTTAGACTTTGTGATAGTCTAGTTAAGTTTTTCTTGTCTTTTGTTTTTGTATTTCTTATTTTGTATTTGGAAATGTGTTGCAAGTCAAAAATCTTTAAAAAAAAAAGAAGAAATTTTGCGTTTTTATATTTTCGTTATAAGTTTTCTTTGGAATACTAACTCTAGAAATGAAAAAAAATTTCTTTGAGATTGTTTTTCCTTTGGGCAAATCATATCAAAATAAAAATTATTTTCATATCTCCTCTACTATATTAAGACCAAAATTCAAAAGAAAAGAATTTTCTTGTAGTACCTTTTTAAAAGCTTTCTTTAAGTTATTAATTCCAAAATCCAAAAAGATTTTCTTTTGAAGTGTTTCTTTGGGAGATTAACTAAAAATGAAAAAAAATCATTTTATTTTCATTAGAACTTTTGTGTATTGTACATAGAAAGAAAAACGTACTTTGTCTTTCGTTTATCATTAGAATTTCTTCTTTAAGCAATCAAAATTGAAATCCAAAAACATTTCATTTTGTCTTTTTCATTGCTTGTTTCGAAATCTTGCATCAGGATATCAAATAAAAATTCAAAATATTTTTCTGTGGTTTATTAGATTTTCTTCCTAAAAATAATAAATAAAAAAAGAATCAAAAAATATTTTTCTCTTCTAGGATTTTTCCTTGATAGAGAATTTGTGTCAAAAGGGAAAAAAGAAAGAAAAAAATCCGACAAGCTTGAGTTTAAAATGGGTTATAGATCATTGAGTCTAGAAAATTCAAAAAAAGAGAGATTTGTTTCTTTTACTTCCCTTATCTCGTCATATTAGTCATTGAGGTAAAAAGGAAAGAAAAAAAAGAAAAAAAAAAGAAAATGAGAATGTTAGTTTGTTTACGTTATTTCCCATCTTCCAGAACTACGCAAAGATCTGATTCATGCGGAGTCATGATACGTAGGAAACCTACATTGGGTTCGATTGAATCATTTTTATTATTAAAAGAAAAAGAAAAATAAAAGAAAAAGAAAAAAAAAAGAGAAAAAGGAAAAAAAAGGTGAAATCATGGGATGTGAAAAATGAGAGGAAAAAAAAGTGATAATTAGAAGGGAAAAGAGGAAGGAAAATGAGCAAGCAAGTTCTAGAAAAGCAAAGAAAAGAGAGGTTGAAATGAACAAACTGGGATGATGCCAACTGACCTTTGTACCCTCGAAGTCATTTTAGAACGGATAACTGCGGCTAGGTGCATTGCACATAAAGTGAGATTATCTTATGTTAAATGCCCTAACGCTAACGTAATGGATTCATTTTGTTATATTCATAGCAAAAGGGTGGTTGGTTTGTGGTTTTTAAAGTGGTAACTCTTCTCTACAACACAAAGTCAAAAGGCAATGGCAGACAACAACAGAACTGAGTTGGTTGATACCGGTGCCCGGACAGTTGGTTGAATAGGACAATGGGTTGGTTGAAGAGGTAAAACTGTTAAGACAACACATGGCGGACATGTATCAGGACTGGATGAATGGGAAGGCACCACCCCCACCATCACCTGGCTTCTTAGATGCTACCTTTATCCAAGCTTTGGCACTTCCCAACCACCCCAGTATCTCCATGACTCTTCCTCCAATTACCTCTCCCCAAAATTGCCCTCCTGTCATAGCCATTATTCCCAACAATGAATACCCACTCAAAGCTCATGATGCCCAATTTTACCCCTCAAAGGTTGCACACAAAGTCCTTGATTCATACAAGAAGAGCCATCGGGATGAGATTTATGCTGAAAATGGAAAGGTTACAAAAAAATAAGGGCGAGATGAGATATCCGGGAAGCTGAAAAGCAGAGAATAGTCTTTAAAGAACATGCAAGGGATGGGAGACTAGGGTAACATGGCTTACAAGGAATTGTCTGTGTCCCTTGACATTCGCCTGCCCGCGGGGTTTAGCGTGCCAAAATTTAACTTGTATGATGGGTGTGGAGATCTGGTAGTCCACCTGAGGGTTTATTGCAGCGAAATGAGAAGTGTTGGAGACAAAGATGACTTGTTGATGGCATATTTCAGTAAAAGCTTGACTGGGGTAGCATTGGAATGGCATAATCGTCAAGATGTCGGGAAGTGGCACATATTGGGTGACATGGCTCAAGCTTTTATGCGATACTTTCAATACAAATGAGGCGTTACCCCAGACCGCTCCTCCCTATCTAAAATGGAAAAGAAGCCGGAGGAAAGCTTTAGGGAGTTTGGGCTCAGATGTAGGGAGCAAGCTGCTCGAGTCAGTACCCCGATTGGTGACAAAGAAATGGTTGAGCTTTTCCTATAAACCAGGGGCCCACCTACTTCAGTCATCTGATCCCGGCCTTGGGAAAGCCTTTCAATGATGTGTTAAAAATGGGGGAGCTAGTAGAAGAAGGAATCAAGACAAGCAAAATCATGAGTTGTTCGAAAGACATTCAGAACATCCCAGTAAACTTGGGTGGAAGAAAGAGAAACGGAAAAGATGATCTGATGGGCTTTCCTGATCAACACTTCCAACCTCGACATCGTCCCAATGGATATCCTTGTGCACCAGATGACCCTCCATAATACTACTTCTCCCCACAGAACTCCCAAAGTCGTACATCACTTTCCCAGTACCCAGCTCCACAAAATGCCTATCTACCCCCAAGAGCCTACCGAAAACCCCCTAGATCAGGTTTCCTACCCAATCAAGCATTTAATAATGAGAGGTTACAGAAGAAGAAAAGCTTCACTCCATTGGGAGAGTCATATGCCAGTCTGTTCCAGAGGCTAAGGAAATTGGACATGTTGAAACCGACCCAGATAAAAATGCCAAACCCTCTTCCAAAGAAGTTTGATTTTTTTCAAAGGTGCGCATATTGCTCAGATGCCCCGGGGCATGACATAGAGAAGTGTTGGAATCTAAAGAATGCAATTCAGAAGCTTATTGATGCAGGAGACATTGTCGTGCAAAGTCCAGATGCAGCAGACAATAGCCAAAGTCCGTCACCTGTGCATAATGAGACGCATATAGTGGGTATGATTTATTTTGATAAGTAATGTGAGAATTCTTTTGGGAGCCTCAAAGGCCCACGCGCTACTAAGCTTTCAGCGCTATCAGAGGTTGATCCTAAGAACAAGCGGGAAAAGGAAACCAAAAAGCAATTTGTTAAGAATAAAGTGATGGAGACTTGTGAAGGGCCTAGTATTGTTGATGCAAAAGTCAGTGGCTAAGATGTTGAGTTGGGTGATTGGAAAGACGCTCTTTTCTTGGTTAACCAGGGAGGAGTTTTGGTTGTTCATTTTGTTATCATCTCTGTTGTCTGGGTTATTTTCTGGGTTGTAATCCGGATGTTGTCTTGTGACTCAAACCCTTCTATTCTTTTATTTTGCGTAGTTTCTTTAGTCGTAGCAACTCATTTAGTGTTACCTAGTTTTGTTCCAAGGTTGTAACCCCAGTTTATTTTATTTTTTTTGCTGTTCAAACCCTTTTACCGTCTATTTAATGCAATTCTCTATTTTTTGCTATTTCTAGTCTTTTTTTTAGTTCTCTTCTCCTTTTACAGTTCTTTTCATGTTGGTTATACTGACATGACATGCACGCATAATTCTCAGCCTGATCTTTAAAAGTCAATTTAGTCAGGAAGCAATGAAACAATTTTTGAAGATGATAGGGACATTTGAGTGAAATAAGTAAAGGCATTTTGAGTTCACTTCAAGCCTGAATTGTGTGAAACTGGGGTAGATAGAACATAAAGAAGCCCTATATTAATGCATCATGCCGCATCAGATTGAAGCTAAAGGCAAGTTTGCCCAAATTGGCAGGGTCGGTTCATGGTAATGAGAGTGAGGGTGTTGTCCAATGGTTCTTTGTAGTTGACAGATGTAGAAGGCGAATGAGTGGATATGGTTATCAAGTTTGGTGCAATCAAAGGATGTTATAAAAGTTTTCCTTGGTTTGTTTAATTGTGTTGTTGTACTTGGCATGTTTTGGAGATTGGAATGAAGAAGGCATTTTATTCTGCTATCTAAACACTTTATCCTTCGTTACCCCTTTGACCCTTATTTATTTTCTTTCATACACCTATTTTGGAATCAGTAGGAAGGTTCAGAAACTCAAGCGCAAAAGAGAAAAGAGAAGGAAAAAAGAAAAAGAGAAAGAAAAGAGAAAGAGAGAAAGAAAAGAATGAAAAGAGAAAGAAAAGAATGAAAATAGAAAGAAAAGAATGAAAAGAGAGAAAAAGAGAAACAGAGAATAAAAACAACAAAAAGAGGAAAAGAGGAGAAAGAAAAGGAAAAGAAAGATCACAAAAAATAAAGTAATTCCTATGACATGAACTACGTTTGACCTGATTCCTTTTAAAGATATGTAGGCAGCCTCACGGTTCGGTCCCATCAAAGTAAAAATCCAAAAGTCCCCAAGCAAAGAAACTGGGGCAGAAGTTGTGATTGTTGTAAGAAATGTGATTCTGAAACTTGTAATTTTGAACCCATTTAAATTGTTTTGAGCCTTTGATACCCTTTCGTTCTAACTCTATCCAAAAAGCCCATGTTACCGTCCAAAGAAAGAACTTCTTATTAGTCTTCGAGAGATGTCAAGTCGAGCAAGTAGAGGTGATTCATATCAGGGGCAACACTCCGTTCTGAACAAAGAAATGAAAATGAGAGTCTCTTATTGGTGAAAACCCTCATAGGCACCGCAGGGCGACGGGAGCTGAGAGAAATCAAAATGAGAGAGTCTTATTGGTGAAAACCTTCACAGGCACCTTGAGGCGATAGTGAGTTGAGAAAGAGAAAGAACAAAATGAGAGAGGCTTGATGGTGAAAACCCTTTGGGCACTACAAGTCGAATAAGGATCATGAATCAGATTGGATAATCGAAGCATTGAAACCCAGTGTCACGTTTTAGAGGTACAACAAGAATTGAATATCAGACTTGTTTGACAAGTTAGGCCACCTAATCCACAGGTGCATGTCATGGTCATTAGAGTTGGTATCCACATATGATAGGTTTCTACTTTGTAGTTTTCTTGTAAGGAATCATCTCCTCCCATTGTCCTTTAATCAGTTCCTTTAGTCTTGTTTACTTCCTCTTCCTGAGTCTGTTTGATCATAACAAGTGAGAAATGATTTCAAAATTTACCACTAGCTTTCCAATTGCACAAAATGTGATCTGTCTAGCATATCAAAGCGTCATAATTCCGGAAAGAACAACAAGCGCACTGAGCTGGTAACAATCAACATGCTTTGGGATTCGTGTGAAATACAAAGGCTTGGTATATATCAATTCATGGACAATGCAACAGAAGGAGGGCTAGGGTGAACGGATCAAAGGGTATTTTCTATGATAAGATGGACAAAAAGGGTGGTAAACCAGTGACAAGAAAGATCTTCCAAGAAGAAATCGAAGTTATCATGGCTAGCGATGGAGCAACAAACCTCAACGCCAGGGCCAGTGGTTTAAGTCAAGAAAGAACAGCATATGCACCGAGTGGGTGGCATTTGACGTGCTTTGAGATTCATGTGAAACACAAATGTTTGGTAAATGTTGTTTTATGAGCAATGCAACAGATAGTGGACATTGGGTTTGAACAGAGAAGAGGTATTTTCTATGATAAGATTGACAAACAAAGTGATTAATCAATAACAAGCAAGATCTTCCAAGCAGAAATCAAAGTTATCATGGCAAGTGATGGAGCAATAGACTTCAAGGCCAAGGCCATTATTTTGAGTCAAGAAAGAACAGCATACACACCAAGGGAGGTGACAATTGACGTGCTTTGTGGTTCATGTGAGATACAAAGGTTAGTAAATGTCAGTTCATGGGCAATGCAACAGATAGAGGGTATTGGGTCTGAATGGAGAAGAGGTATTTTCTATGTTAAGGGTAAAAAAGAAAGTGGTAAGAAAGTGGTTAGTCAATAAATAAGCTAGGTCTTTGAATGAGAATCAGTTATCATGACAAGTGAAGGATTAATAGACCTCAAGTCTAGAGCCAATGGTTTAAGTCAAGAAAGAACAACATGAGCAATGACTGGGTGGCAGTTGTCATGCTTTGAGATTCATGTGCAACACAAGGGCTTGGTAAATGTTTGTTCATGAGCAATGCAACAGATAGAGGGTATTGGGTCTTAATGGAAAAGAGGTATTTTCTGTGTTAAGGGTAACAAAGAAAGTGGTTAGTCAATAAACAAGCAAGGTCTTCGAGTGGGAATCAGTTATCATGGAGAATAAAGGAACAATAGACCTCAACGCCAGAGCCAGTGGTTTAAGTCAAGAAAGAACAACATGCGCAATGAGTGGGTGGAAATTGTCGGGCTTTGAGATTCATGCGAAACACAAGGGCTTGATAAATGTCAGGTCATGAGAAATGCAACAGATAGGAGGTATTGGGTCTGAATGGAAAAGAGGTATTCTCTGTGATAAGGATGACAGAGAAAGTGGTTAGTCAATAAACTAGCAAGGTTTTCGAGTGGAAATCAAAGCGATCATGGGAAGTGAAGGAGCAATCTCCCTCGAAGTCAAGGCCACAAACCAACCACCATATTTTTAAAATGACAAAAATTTTCTTTGATTGAAACAGGGGTAGAAAATTTTGTTTGTTTCAGAGAAACCCTTCATAGGGGAAGAGCAAGCACCAGGCAGGTTTGACGGTAAATTTTCAGGACCCTCCTGGAAAATGGGGCTTAGTTTAAAAATCGAAACAATCATAAGTTGCAAAATCTAGCATAAATGTACCCCAAGGAATATAAGTTGGTTTCAAAGTTTGCATGTTTGAGATAGGATTCAATTAGGAGTTTTCAGGACCCTCCTGAATAATGGGAACTAGCTTTAAGATTTCCATTAGATAACAAGATTTAGCATAAGATCTGTTGTAGGAAAGTATAATTCAGCCGTAAGAGTTCTATTGAGGATAGTATAATTTAGCCGTAAAGAATTGTCACTCTTAAGATAAAACTTGACCTTTTGATTGTCAAGACCCTCCTGGATAACGGGGTGTAGTTTAAGACCCTCTTAGATAACAAGATTTAGCGGAAGTCACACCTTTAGAAGATATAACTTAGATTTAAAATTGTCGTTTAATTAAGGGTTGTCAGGACCCTCCCTGGATAATGGGATTTAGCTTTCAAATTCTTATTGATATTTGGTAACATTATTCAGTTTAACACTTACATATGTGCCCAGCTACCAAACTGGGGCAGAAAATTTTCTTTGTTTTGTCTATTTTTGTTGAAATCAGGTACCTACTTGGAGAACAGAGAGAAGCATTTCAAGTTCAGCAGTTAGCCGCCCACCTGGAGAGCACGGGAATACAGTTCAAGTTCAACAATCAGGCGCCCACCTGGAGAGCATGGGAATACAATTCAAGTTCAGCAGTCAGGCGCCCACCTGGAGAGCACGGGAATACAATTCAATTTCAGCAGTCATGTGCCCACCTGAAGAGCACGGGAATACAATTCAAGTTCAATAGTCAGGCGCCCACTTGGAGAGCACGGGAATACAATTCAAGTTCAGCAGTCAGGCACCCACCTGGAAAGCATAGAAATACAATTCAAGTCCAGCAGTCAGGCGCCCACCTGGAGAGCACGGGAATACAATTCAAGTTCAGCAGTCAGGCGCCCACCTGGAGAGCACGGGAATACAATTCAAGTTCAGCAGTCAGGCGCCCACCTGGAGAGCACGGGAATACAATTCAAGTTCAGCAGTCAGGCGCCCACCTGGAGAGCACGGGAATACAATTCAAGTTCAGCAGTCAGGCGCCCACCTGGAGAGCACGGGAATACAATTCAAGTTCAGCAGTCAGGCGCCCACCTGGAGAGCACGGGAATACAATTCAAGTTCAGCAGTCAGGCGCCCACCTGGAGAGCACGGGAATACAATTCAAGTTCAGCAGTCAGGCGCCCACCTGGAGAGCACGGGAATACAATTCAAGTTCAGCAGTCAGGCGCCCACCTGGAGAGCACGGGAATACAATTCAAGTTCAGCAGTCAGGCGCCCACCTGGAGAGCACGGGAATACAATTCAAGTTCAGCAGTCAGGCGCCCACCTGGAGAGCACGGGAATACAATTCAAGTTCAGCAGTCAGGCGCCCACCTGGAGAGCACGGGAATACAATTCAAGTTCAGCAGTCAGGCGCCCACCTGGAGAGCACGGGAATACAATTCAAGTTCAGCAGTCAGGCGCCCACCTGGAGAGCACGGGAATACAATTCAAGTTCAGCAGTCAGGCGCCCACCTGGAGAGCACGGGAATACAATTCAAGTTCAGCAGTCAGGCGCCCACCTGGAGAGCACGGGAATACAATTCAAGTTCAGCAGTCAGGCGCCCACCTGGAGAGCACGGGAATACAATTCAAGTTCAGCAGTCAGGCGCCCACCTGGAGAGCACGGGAATACAATTCAAGTTCAGCAGTCAGGCGCCCACCTGGAGAGCACGGGAATACAATTCAATTTCAGCAGTCATGTGCCCACCTGAAGAGCACGGGAATACAATTCAAGTTCAATAGTCAGGCGCCCACTTGGAGAGCACGGGAATACAATTCAAGTTCAGCAGTCAGGCACCCACCTGGAAAGCATAGAAATACAATTCAAGTCCAGCAGTCAGGCGCCCACCTGGAGAGCACGGGAATACAATTCAAGTTCAGCAGTCAGGCGCCCACCTGGAGAGCACGGGAATACAGTTCAAGTTCAGCAATCAGGGCCCACCTGGAGAGCACGGGAATATAATTCAAGTTCAGTAGTCAGGCGCCCACCTGGTGTGCACGAAAATACAGTTCAAATTTAGCAGCCAGGCGCCCACCTGGAGAGCATGGGAATACAATTCAAATTCAGCAATCAGGAGCCCACCTGGAGAGCAGGGGAATACAATTCAAGTTCAGCAGTCAAGTGCCCCCCCTCAAGAGCACAGGAATATAATTCAAGTTCAGCAGTCATGCACCCACTTGGAGAGCACAGTATTACAATTCAAGTTTTTGGCAATCAGGCATCCACCTGAAGAAAAGGGAAAGCATCTCAGATTACAATTCAAGTCAGCAACAAGGGAATTGCACCTAGAGAATACAAGTCAACAAGACAACAGAAACCACAAGATCAACTTTGAAGATATAGATAGAAATCTTGTAATGTGTAGTTGACAGGCTTAGCTAGTCTTTTTTTTATTTTTTTATTTTTGATGTAATAACAGGACCGCAGACCGGAACCTCGACGGAACGGTACCTCGACCGACTCTCCACCTCAACATACTTAATCATCTCACTCACTTCTGAACTACACGTGGCCTGATTCGTTTATAGCCAAGGATATATAGGCAACTCAGATACCAGGGCTAGGTCACATTCTCTTTTCTCTTAGTTTTGGTCTCGTTAAATAAGGATCGGTTAAAATAATCTGTCTAGTCATTTTTTTTCTGAAAATACTTCTTCTTTCCAGTCAAAGAGGGGCACTTGTAGACATGTGATTTTTTACCCTCCCCAAGATTTTTTAAATTTTAGCACATAAATATTTAATTTAGGCCTAATATAGCTATTTAAACTCATTTTGACTCTTTTACTTTACTTTTATTACAAGAAAAATGAAAAATACAAAAAAAAAATAGTTTATGTATTTTTCATAAATTTAAAAAAAATACAAGAAATAGTACCTTATTTTTATCTGTATATAATTTCAAAAATACAAAAATAGTATCATATTTAGTTTAATTAATTAGGATTAGCTTTAGTATTGTGTAGTCTAGGGACCCTTCTAGACTCTTCTTTGGGACAAAATAAATAAAAGACCCTAAGGACTTAACACAAAAGATCTAGGGATTAATTTATAAAATATACAAAATACACCCTAGACCTAAGACTCTTCATATACACTAATCAGAAAAATGAAGCGTAGATTTAAAGGACACACCTAAAAGACGCCTAAACAAGATACACTGAAAAAGGCATCTGAAAATCAAAAATCAGCGCCGCAGCCAAAGAGAGCACCCCTCCCTCCCCACGTCGTCTTCTCTAAACGACCTTGTTCTCTACATAGACCCGAACCAACGACCCCCACCCCCTAAATTCTATCATCTTCAACCCAACCCAAGCAGTGGAAGAGCCATAAACTCACCGAAAACACCATGAAAACTGGCAAGAATACATGAAAATCGTCGACCTCCACACACAGTCAAAAACAAAAATGTTCTGCTTTCTTCACTCCCAATGTCTGATGTTAGTTCTAAAAAATAAATTTCAATTGAAATAGTATGAGGTACTCCTATGTCGGATGAGATTAGATCTTTCAAGTTCTGGATTTTGTGACATTTTGTGTCGAGTTTGGCCGGAGTTAGCTCTCTGGCGAGTCCTTCGTGTGTATCGCTTTGACTGTTGCTCCAATGTCACCATTGTTGTGTTAGTGCTTTCATTTTAAATCGAGGTTGTCCGTTTGAGGTGTCTGGGAAGATTCGTGGTTCATTGAGGTTTCGATCGCAACCCAAAATCGGATTCAGATTTCTATTATTTTGCTCTAAATCCTATAAGGTCTGATTCTTGCAATGCTTCCTGAATGTTTACTGGTTGATTTGGCTTAATAGCATGCTTAGTATTTGATATATTGTTCATTGCTGTGTTTTAATAACTTCCTGATATTGGCTCCCCCCCACCCTGTTCCTGTTGTTCAAGTTTAATACGTTTGAAGTACTACCTCATTGCTTTGTTTGGCCGAATGTGATATTATTTCATTTATAAATTGGCTTCATGTGCTATTTACTATATTTGATTATTTTGTTTGCAAGTTATGGGATATACACCCTTGTACTCTTGTAAAAGAAAAAGAAAAGGCTGCTGAATTTTCCGATTGCTTAGTTGGAACAAATAACTCAATTTGGCTCAAAACTAAGACTTAAGAAACGGCTGCATCATTGGATGGTTGAATACTATTTGCCTCTATATCTTTACATATTAGTTCAATACTCTTAGCCTTACATTCCATGTCAACATAATTTTAGAAAAATAATAGTTGTGATTTTCAAAATAAATCGAGGTGCGCCATTTAGTTGAATTTTCTATGGCCCTCACAAAGTTGATGGAGCTAAGTTGCATTAGGCGCATTATTTTGATAATTTACCTTCCTAAACTCGGGTGCACATTTATGTGACCCAAATCCAAATCTCAACAACATTAGATAAAATGTGTTGCGGACTGCGGGTGCATTTATGTGACATGGTCCAAGACGCATTTTGTATGACGTTGAATTTTCCTAAAAAAACATTTAAATAAAAGCGGTTATAAAAGTTAAAATTTAACCATAGGCTAGAACATGTATCAAAATCAGATAATAGGCCAATTATAACAGTTGAGTGACCGTGCTAGAATCACGGAACTCGGGAATGCCTAACACCTTCTCCCGGGTCAACAGAATTCCTTACCCGGATTTCGGTGTTCGCGGGCTATAATACAGAGTCAATATTTTCCTCGATTCGGGATTTGAACCGGTGACTTGGGACACCATAAAATTATCCTAAGTGGTGACTCTGATTTTAAATAATTGAATCATGTTTCGATTGTCACTTTAATTGGAAAATCTCCCTTTTATACCCCTCTTCTGCGGGTGTAGGAAAAAGGAGGTGTGACAAGGTCTAGCTGGAAAAGCATAAAATCAGGGCTAGTCCCCACCACTCTGACCTACGTCTCTAGGACGATCTCTAGTTGTTGGCCTCCACCTCTAATGGCCTGGCCTCCACCTCTAATGGCCTGACCTCCACCTCCTATTGCATGTCCCCTACCTCTAGCTGGCTGAGTGGACGGTGGAGCAACCGGTGCCAGAATTATGGCACGAGAACCCTGTTGTTGCGTGTCACTCTGTGGTCTATGAAAAATCTAGCAAGGTGCCTCAGATCCTCATAAGTATAACAAGCCCTCGTCTGCTATGACTTTTGACCCTAGAACTGGACATGTCGATCTGTATAACCACTTTGATAACTCTAAATCAGAGGTGCACTAATAAGAGTTGGTGGTACATTGTAGGATAGCTACTCAGGATGAGGCACATAGGGATCCCGACTGCTCGAAGCATTGTGGGATTCTTGAAGAGCTAACTGAAATGGCCTGAGAGGATGGCCTCTGCCAAAAGCACCTCTTCCTCTAGATGAGGCACCACTAAAACCACCAAATGACGAGGCCTCTTATTAGACACCGGTCCCCTCTCCTGACCACAAACCATCTCTATCTGTCTGGAAATATTTACGGCCCTCTAAAAAGTAATATCATCTCTAGTATCCTTGTCCATCTATAGCCTAATAGTGAAAGTGAACCCATCAATTAATCTCCTCACTCTCTCATTATCAGTAGGAAGCAAGATAATGGCATGGCGAGCTAGGTCCAAAAATCGAGTCTCGTACTGGGTAATAGTCATACTACCTTGCTAAAGATGCTCAAACTGCCTGCAGTAATCCTCTCTCAGAGTGACAAGGATGAACTTCTCTAGAAATAGCTGTAAAAATTGATCCCACCTAAGTGCGGGCAACCCAACTGGTCTAGTCAACATATAATCTCTCCACTACCTCTTGGCAGAACCAGTCATCTGAAACAATATAAAATGGACCCTATTGGTCGCAACTATACCCATGTTCCACAATACCTGATGGAAATGGTCTAGATGATGTTGTGGGTCCTCAGAAAATACACCACTAAAATGAACTGGAAAGAGCTTGGTGAATCAGCATGTGCCGCAACAACCGGCTGAACCACACAAATGGCAGGGTTGTTGGAGTCTTATATTGGGGAGCCATCTACTTTGGGGCGTGAGTAGTGGGAGTTTGTGTTCCTCCCCCATCTTGAGAGATGGGTGGTGCTATCGGGAAGGTACTGGCCTTGGCCACACTCTCCATAAGGCCCACCAAATGGACTAGAGTGTCCTAAAGCACTAGGGTGGCTATGAACCCCTCCAAGAGCTGAGCTGGTCTGACGGGTACTATCTGAGCTGGAACCTGTTCCTCATGATCAATCTGAGGCTCCATTACCAATGTTGTTGCATGAGTGCTAGGCTGCTCTCCGCCTCTGGCTCAGCCTCAACCTCTACCTCTGGTCGTAGCTTCCACTGGGAGCTCCAGCTTCTGTCTGGCTATGGATATTATATGTGTTCTCACCATCTATGAGAGAACAAGAATAGAATAGTTCAATCATCAATGATAGAATAAAATCGCATGATAGAGAAGGAAAGAAGTGAAATTGCTCCTAAACACCATAGCCTCTGGAAGATAAGTACAGACATCTCTGTACCGATCCTCCAGACTCTACTAAGCTTGCTCGTGATTCGTAAGACCTAGGCAACCTAGTTCTCTGATACCAACTTATCACGCCCAAAATCCTAACTTTGGGGTTGTTATGGCGCCAAACATCCACTTGCTAGGCAAACCGATGTGAGATAGTTAACTAGCCAAATTTTAACAGTTTAAACAAATGATGGTAAATAGCTAGGAATAAGAACTCAATCTAATATAATACCAGCATAAGTCTTGTAATGCAATCTACTCCTAAAGATCTAAAGTCGTGAGTACACGGGCAACTATAAGTTCTACTAATGCAGTCTGAAATAAATACAATTATTTTGAAAGAAATAAACAGTAAAAGAGGGAAGAGGAAGGGGACTTCAACGTTTGCGGACGCCAACAGATCTTTCTCAAATCTCCGTATGCAATGATCTGAGCTGACGCACCTCACGCACTGTTAGGACCAATACCAAAATCTGCACAAGAAGTGTACAAGTGTAGTTTAAGTACAGTCGACCCAATGTACTCCGTAACTGTTGAGCCTAACCTCGATGGGGTAGTGACAAGGCTATGACACGACAACTACATAAATAAACCTGTACAAGTATATATACGAAGCAGTAACAAAAAGAGAGATTAACAATGTACAAACTGGGAGGGGACATGCAAAACAAGAATGATACGATAACTACAGCAGGAGTAACATCACGTAACAGCCAAATAAACCATCAACAATGAAAATAGATAAACTGATGACATAAAAATGGAACGTCATCACCCTTTGTGCTTTTACTTTCATCCTTACCATGAAATGATGATATAAGTAACATGAAATGGCACGGCATCACCCTTCGTGCTTTTACTCTCGATCTCACCATGTAACCATGAATAGATGAAATCAATGACACGGCATTACCTTTCGTACTTTTACCCTCTTCTTTTCCACAATATAATGAATAAATGATATAAATGGCACGGCATCACCCTTAGTACTTTAACTCTCTTCCTCACTATGTATAAATCAAAAAATGAGATAAATGCAATGGAACGACATCACCATTCGTGCTTTAATTCTCTTCCTCGCTATGTATAAATCAATAAGTGAGATAAATGCAATGGCATGGCATCACCCTTTAGGGGTGGGCATCGGTCAGTTCGGTTCAGTTATGAATATTATCGATTTATCATATCGGTTACTGGTTTACAAATTTGATAAACTGATAACCAAACCGATAAGATATCGGTTAATCGGTTATCGATCATTATCGGTTTACCCGATAAGATAAATCTGTCAAAAGTTAAGCAAAAAAGAAAAGACAATTTGACTGGAGTTAAGCAAAAAAGAGAAGAATTCACATATAGTATACTAAAGACTTATGCTAGGAGTAACTAGTAAGGTCTATGAAGAATGAAAGATGAAGCAACTGAAAAGTGGGGTTGAGAAAGAATAGGAGAGAATGAACTGAAGCCCTAGCATTTGTATATACTTAAGGGTAAAGTCATAATTTTATTAATTCATATTGGGCTATCGGTTAACCCATTAACAAAATTGGCAAATCGAAGCCCAAACCGATAACTCAATAGTAAAAAAAATTCTAAACTGTTACCGACCCAATAACCCGATACCGATAACCCAATAAATAATTAACGGTTCAGGTTATCGATTTACCCGATATATGCCCAGCCATATCATCCTTCGTGCTTTAACACTCTTCCTTACCATGGAACAAAGATAATATAAATCCAGGAAGTAAATAATGCGGAGAATTGTATTTAATGTCATATATGATTCCAAGGAACCTAACATCAACTTCTAAAATACTCAACAATTTCTAAATAATCAATAATTACGGAAGGAATCATCATATAATTAATAACATAACCTAAGCATAGATATCATAATTAAAAAGGCAATAAATCACAAGAAAATAAGTTCTACCTGCATGCTTTAACCCAAAAACAACGCACAAGTACTCGTTACCTCACATATGCATTGTACCCACACATTAAACATGTAGAAAATAGGCAAACACGTCATAATCCCTCAAGTCAAGGTCAACCCCCAGCCTGCTTGGTCAAAACCCGTTAATTCAAAATAAAACTCGATTATCCATTCACCTTCGAGCCCGGTTATATAATTAATTTTGAAACCCTACCTCAATTTAAGGTCTAAATCCCAAATTTACAAAAATCTCTAATTCTACCCAAATCCCTAATTTCTACCATGAAAATCATAGATTTAACGGTAAAAACATTTGGACTGTAATGGGTAATTTAAAAGAAATAGATTAAAGTTGCTTACCAATATTTTTGGGAAGAAAATCGTCTTAGAAAATCACCTCTAGGGTGTTTAGGATTTAGAGTTTGTGAGAAATTAGCTAAATTACATTTTTTCACTCTTTTACTCTGCTGCAATTATCGCAATTGCAACATATAGTTCGCAAAAGTGATCAACTCTTTGCAAAAGCAAAAAAGTCACTAAGCTTGCTTTTGTTGTAAATGCGATGAATTTATCGCAAATGCAAACCAAAGTTGTCCGCAAATGTGAACAATCGACTCACAAATGCGAGTCTTCCTCTAGTCAAAAAATGTGACAAAAAAGTTTGCAAATGTGAACTTTCCACCATCGCATTTGTGGACTAAACTTCGCAAAAGCTAGGCTGACCCAGTCCCCATCAACGTCCCATATGCGAGCCTGACTTCGCATTTGCGAGGCTCGCATTTGCAAACAGGTCCTTGCAAATGCGAGATCTACAGACCTGATGCACCAGTATTCTTCTATGTTAAAAAATCACTTTATAGCCTATCCGAAACTCACCCGAGTGATTAATGATTTCAAAGTGAAATTTGGGGGTTTTTGCCTAAAGTTTTATAAAGTTAATTTTTAAGTTTTGAACATCAAAGAGGCATAAAATTGGGGTAAAAGGCGTACCCTAGAGCTTCTCTCTCTAGGCAATTTTGGCGATCACCGATGATTTGGCAATTATGGCCAATCTGGCCGGCGGCCAGCCATCAACTATGGTTGGTCGGCCCCCACAACCATCCCCCGTCGATTCCCAGCCTCAAACACAACCAAAAATACCTCTAGATTACTCAACTATTCTTAAACCTAGTGCAATTAATGCACCCATGCACGTAAACAAGGCTATGCAAACTTTTGTGGATCCAATACTAATGAGGCGACCTTCATTTGTTAATGGGCAGCCATTAATAAAGTTCACAGAAACAGAAGTCGATCGTATGAATATTATAGAAGGGCTGAAGTATGTTGTGGTTGGAAAATTTGCGTATGGATGGCCTGAGCTGCAAGAAATACGTTGCATTGTTCCATCTCAATACAAAATAAAGGGAGAATACAACATTGGCCTTTTTAGACATAGGCATGTTCTTATTCGAATGACATTATGGCAGGATTATGTTGAGTTTGTGTCGAAGGGTACATATTATGTCAAAGATAAATATGGCAGTGAATATCAACTATGTCATCTAATCTATGATGCAAAATTTAAAGCTGGAGAAGAGACTCCAATGGTCATGGCATGGATTTCATTCCCAGGTTTGTTACCTACGTACTTTGTGAAGGAGGTTTTGTTTTCACTAGCTTCAGCTATTGGGAAACCAATTCATCTTGATTTGGCTACAATAAATAAGACCAGGCCTAGTTGTGCAAGGGTAAAGGTGCTTGTGGATTTGTTAGCTAATCATCCAAAGAAGGTGAGAATGGATATTGATAATGAAGTTACTGGAGAAACAAGGACTGAATGGGTGAATATTAAATATGATATGATGCCTAAATACTGTAAGGAGTGTAAACTACAGGGTCATGATATGTTTGAATGTTGGAGATTACATCTTGAGTTGTTACCTCATGATCAAGGTAACCAAATTGTAGAAATTAATAAGGAGCAGAATAATGAACAGCAGAGTCAACCTTTGATGATATTGTCAAGTGGAAAAGTTATAGGAAATTTAAATTCTACTGGTGAACAATGGAGGGAAGTAAGGGATAATCGTATGAGGAAAAATGGTCAACCAAATGACAATCAGCCAACTACTGGGAAGGAATTGGTTCCTACTACTAATACTAATATGCAGTAGGATCAAGGTGCCACCAGTCAAAATAATGCTACTGCAGGAATGGAAATCGTACCAGCTTATGTTACTAGGCAACAAGGTATTGAGACTACAAGTGTAGAAAGAGGTCCAGTTGGAGTGGCTCAACAAATCCAAACAACCAATAAATTTGCAGCTTTGCAGGAGGATGATGGTGAAACTAATAAAGAAAATCAGTTGGCTATAGTGGAGGAACCAGTGGATCAGAGGAGCCCTATCCAAAATAATAAGAAGGTTGGGCTATTAAATTCAGCTGCAACAGTGTTTACTCCTAGATCAGGGGTGGATTTATCCAAGAGAGCTAAAGGTGTTGATCCTAGTGGAGTAGATGGTGAAGCCAAGGCTGTTAATAGTGCAGTTATTGAAAAGGTGCCAAAAGAGTCAACAGCACAATGGGTGAGCAGGACTTTTGTAGATAATGTAACAACCAATCAATATCATCAAGAAATACTTTCTCAATTAATAGAATTTGATGCAGTAGAAAGGGTGTCTAAGAATGAAAGGTTGCAGATAAGTGGAAATAAGTTGTGGCATGAATAAACTGAAAAGGAGTCAGATGAGGGGGAAGTACCTGTTGGTGCCATTGGTGAAGAAGAATTAGCAAATCAGGAAAATAATCAAGAAGAGCAAAATGTTAACAAAGGAAAAAATCCACAATCATTGGGAGATGGTAGAATCAATGAAAAAGGAGATGAACAAGGTGATAGAAATTAGATAATTGAAGATGGAAAGGGTGATCAAAAACTCTTGAGTCCAAATCCTAGTATGGTGTTGCCTCCAGCAAGGCCCAATATACCTATGGAAGAGCCTATATGAGGAACTGAGAGGGTCAGTGAACCTACAGATGCTCAAGCATCAGAGAAAGGAGTTGAAAAGGTAGAAGTCACAGTCTCTATACAGTCATGTATTGTTGTAGAGATAGGTGAGAATACATCCAATCAAATTACAGTAGGTGGATCACACAAGCAGGACAAAAAGAATTCATCCTTGGCCAAGACTGGCACTCAGCAGCATCCCATAGAACCAAGAGAACAGCTGGGAGTGGAAGATGTAGCAAGAGGTACAATAAAGGATTTTGATGAAGAATCCACAACACAGAATTTAAAAAATGTGGCAAGACAATGTGACCTTTCACCTAGACACATGGATACAGATAAATCAGCTGGCCGGGGTAAAAAGAAAAATCCAATAGAGATACAAAGTGTAGTACCTGGGGTCCAAACAAGAAAGACCCTATCTAAATTTCACAATTAATGATGAATGTTATTATATGGAATGTTGAGGTCAGTGAAAACAATGCAAGCTTTTGAGAGATTAATCTTAATGCAAAGACAACATCATTTCAAATTCATAGGCATCATGGAGCCAAAACAGAAGAAGAAAAAGCTAGAAAGATACAGGAGGAGGATTGGCATGCTACAAGCTTTCTC
Organism: Nicotiana glauca; assembly: GCA_026770625.1. Classification (NCBI taxonomy): domain Eukaryota; kingdom Viridiplantae; phylum Streptophyta; class Magnoliopsida; order Solanales; family Solanaceae; genus Nicotiana; species Nicotiana glauca. The sequence continues at coordinate 13,804 of MU754784.1, read as the reverse complement.
TAATGTGTCCAACAAGATCTGGTTGTTTGTGGATAAAGATCATGGAGTAGAAATAATATATGACCTGGAACAACAGCTAACATTGAAGTTCACAAATCTGGATACTCAAATATCCTTTGTGGTCACTTTTGTATATGCAAAATGTGACTCAGTTGAGCGTATTGAGCTGTGGGATAGTCTATACAATTTAGCAATGAATATGTCCTTACCTTGGCTTGTTGGGGGGGACTTTAATGTTATTTGGGATGAGGAGGTAAAATTTGGTGGTTTGCCTCTGTCATTAAATTAGATTAATCACTGTAGACACTGTGTTAATACTTGTAATCTCAGTGACCTAGGCTTCAAAGATAGTATTTATACATGGTGGAATGGTAGAGGTGGAGATAATTGTATTTTTAAGAGGCTAGATAGATGTTTGGGGAATCTGGAGTTTCAACAGATGTGTCCTAAGGTGGAGGTAAATCATCTATCTAAGATAGGGTTAGACCACAGCCCTATGATGATAAATTATAATGCAGATGATGATCCAATCAAAAAAGCCTTTAAATTCCTTCACTTTTGGACAAAACATTCTTCTTTTAAGGAAGTGGTTAAAGAAAACTGGAAATCAGACTTTGTATGGGATCTTTTTTACATATTTAATCAGTAGCTAAAAATATTGAAGAAGGCTTTAACCGTATGAGCAGGTCTACATATGGTGACATATTTCAAAAAATAGCAAGCTTAGAAGAAGTGGTGCTGGTTCATGAAGCAGAGTTTGAAAGAAATCCAACTTTTCAAAATAGAGAAAGACTGTAGAAGATTCAAGCTGAATTGATCAGATTCTTAGCATTAGAAGAGGAGTTATGGAAGCAAAAATCTTGTATGAATTGGTTCAAATATGATGATAGAAATACAAAATTGTTCCATGCTCAAGTGAATGGTAGAAGGAAGAGGATGCAGCTGAAAAGAGTGTAGAATAATGCAGGCAACTGGTTAGAAAGTACTGCAGATATGGCTAATGAGGCAGTCAGGTTCTATCAAGCTCAATTCCATGAGGACTCAGTTCCTACAGCATTTGGTATATTGGAACATGTCCCTTCTATGATGGATAGTTTTCAGAATTCAGAACTAGTACAACAACCTACTAGGGAGGAGGTCAAATATGCAGTTTTGGCCTAAATGGTGAAAGTGCAGGAGGGCTAGATGGTTTTACAGGTTTCTTCTTTCAAACATGTTGGGATATAATTGGTGATGATATAGTAGAGTGGTGAAGGCCTTTTTCAATGGACATGAGCTGCCCAGATATATAACATATACAAATTTGGTACTGTTGCTAAAAAGAAGGAAGTGGTTTCATTTTCTGATATGCGACCTATTAGTCTAAGTAATTTCATCCATAAGGTTTTTTCAAGAGTAATACATGAGAGATTAGTAGGTTTTTTACCTAAATTAATATCGGATGAGCAGGCAGGCTTTGTAAAAGGGAGGAGTATAGTAGAAAACATCTTGTTAACTCAAGATATAATAAAAGATATTCGTTTGAGGACTAAAGAAGGACCAAATGTTGTCATTAAATTGTACATGACAAAGGCCTATGATCGATTGTCCTGGTAGTTTTTTATAAAGGTTTTGAGGAAAATGGGATTTGGTGAAAGATTTATAGGGTTGGTGTATAGCATAGTATCAAACAACTGGTACTATGTGCTTCTGAATGGGTAGCCTCATGGATTTTTTTAGATCAACAAGAGGTGTGAAACAAGGTGATCCTTTGTCACCTACTCTTTTCATCCTTGCAGCTGAAGCAATGTCTAGAGAACTGAATTCTTTACATAAGAATCTATATTTTTGTGGATTTGGGATGCCCAAGTGGAGTCCAAAAATAAATCATCTTGCTTATATAGATGATACAATTATATTTTCCTCATCAGATGCCATTTCATTGCAGCTTATAATGAATGTCTTGTCAGTTTATGAAGCAACTTCTGGCCAGCTCATAAACAAGAGTAAATCAGCTGTGTATTTGCATCATTCTGTTAATGATGAAGTAGTGGACAAGGTTCAAAGAATTACTGGTTTTCCTAGGCAAGAGTTTCCTTTCACATACTTAGGTTGTCCAATCTTTTACCTTAGAAGAAAAATGGATTATTACCAAGGGCTCATAACAAAGGTGATGGATGAACTGCAGAACTGGAAAGGGAAACTACTATCTATTGGTGGAAGAGCTGTACTTATATCACATGTGCTACAGAGCGTGCCCATCCACTTACTATCAGCAGTGAATCCTCCTGCATATGTGATTAACAGGCTGCATAAAATTTTTGCACAGTTTTTCTAGTGTAACATTGTTGGTGTTGAAAGTAGACATTGGCCTTCTTGGAGTACCCTATGCTTACCATGTGAAGAGGGGGGTGTTGGATTCAGATCATTACATGATATGTCCACAGCTTTGTTTTGCAAGTTGTGGTAGAATTTCAGAACAAAGCCAAGTATATGGAGTGCATTTACGAGTCAAAAATACTGTAAGAAAATCAATCCAATGGTGGTGCGTTGGAGATATGGATCACATGTTTGGAGAAAGATGCTGGAGTGCAGGGAAATTATTGAACATCAGATCCTTTGGCAACCTAAAATAGGGTCTGCTTTATTTTGGTTTGAGAACTAGATAGGGCTGGGTGCTTTGTACTTTGTCACACACCACATTTTGTATGATGAATTAGTACATAATATTTATGATGTGGTGTATGAGGGACAATGGGATGAATACAAGATTAGAGAAATTATACCAGAGGACCTTGCTAAACATATTCTGGAAAACATTCAACCACCTGTGGCAAATGAGATTTTAGATAAACCTATATGGATGCTAGAAAATAGGGGTGAGTTCTATATTAAATCATCCTGGGAATACCTAAGAAGAAGGCAAGAACCATGCAATGCATACAGGAATATTTGGGTCAAAGGGCTACCTTTTAAGATTGCTTTTTTCATGTGGAAGGTTTGGAGAAATAGACTCCCTCTTGATGACTTTTTCAGCAGACTGGGGTACTTAATGACTTCTAAATGTTGGTGTTGTACTGAGCCAAAGGAAGAGACAATGCAGCACCTATTTTTTACATCATATGCAGCCAATAGAGTGGGAAAATATTTTCTGGGGCATGCAAGTATTGATGTGGAGGGAATCACTTTCCATCAAACAATTGTTAGGTGTTGGACTGCAGAATTAGTTCATAGACTGAAACCTATCATGAAAGTTCTACCATCTATGATCGTTTGGGAATTATGGAAGAGAAGGAATAGTTATAAATATGGGGATGTAGTCACATTCAATAGAGTTTTTTAGCAGATATCTACTACCATTTAGTCCCTCATCAAGCTAAGGAATCCAGGAATAAAAAATGTTCCCTCTAGATGGCCAGATATGTTTAAGATGATGGAGGATTACTCTCCTACTCTGAAGTATACAAAAGTGCTATGGGAACTGCCAAGACAAGGTTGGATCAAAGTTAATACTGATGGAACAGCTAGAGGCAATCCAGGAAAGAGTTCTATTGGTTTTGTTTTGAGAAATGAAGATGGAGATGTGGTCTATGCATGTGGAAAGGAAATAACTGAAGGTTCAAATACAGTTGCAGAAGCATAAGCCATATATGAAGCCCTAAAGTTCTGTTTGGACAATGACTATGTACTAATCGACTTACATACTGACTCAATGATCCTAAAGAATATAATAACTGGAGAGTGGAGGCCTCCTTGGTCTATAGGGGTAATTGTAGAGGAGATTAGAGAGATGATGAGTAGAGTATGTATAACAGTGACACACACTCTTAGAGAAGGCAATAGTTTAGCTGATCATATGGCAAACTATGCACTGGGTGTTGGGCCGGTAGAGTGTCATTGTTTTGAAGATCTTGATGCACAAGGAAGAAGACTGGTGAATAGTGATAAAATACAATGTCCATACATCAGAGTTACAATTGCAAGGAATTAGGAAAGGGGGGAGTGGAGCTGAAAATGAAGAGGAAGTCGACATGAGAATACACATCTGCTCATCATGTTCAAAACCTTTTGGTGGAGAGCAAGATGCGATCCTTTTTTACTAAAATAATTTTCTTTTTTGCAGGTGAAGTTTCAGCATATGTGCTCTACTCTCTAATGGATTTCCAATTGGTGGTATTAGTGTTATGCACTCAATCCAATGGAAGGAAATTAGAAGTAGGCAAAAGCATAGAATCAAGGATGAGTACTCTACTGCATTATTCTGGTGTGGGCAAGTACTTTTGGACTGGAAAAAAAAGAATTGTTGGGGTGTTCCTGAGTTATTATCAAGATCAATCTAACACCTCAAGAACAATGGAAACAAGCTACATGGATCTGATTGTATATAAACAAAAGGAAGCACACATGAATTATATCAGAAGGAGCAGACTCAAATATGTGCAGAGCTGGTACATTAGTGCAGCAAGCTATAGGATCAATGCAATATTCAAATCATTTTCAATCCCTCATACAGGGAGCCAGGCAAAAGTGATTGCAGAACAACATGATGCTGCAGAACATCATATCCAAATCCTTAGGGAGAAGGATGTCATGATCAATTTTATTGCTAACCTTGTGTTCTTTTTTGCAAGAAAAGTTATTGTATCCATACCCTATTATTGGCTACAAATTCTAAGGGTGGTATTAGAATTTAATGCTCATTCCTTGGAAGGAGTACTAACAATAGGCAAAAGTATGGAGGCTAGGAGGATTATACCCAGACTTTGGACATATGTTACTTTGCAGTTGATTCTGGGCTCAATGGGAGTAGCATGTTGTAAAATACTATTGTTTCCAAGTAGAGTCACATCACAAATATAGGGCCAATCAGTGGCTTCAATACAACTCTGCTGGAAATCACACGAAATCTGTCTCAAACTAGTCCTCTGCAACAGTTTTCTGTCCAGGTTTGTGACCATTTATCTGTATGAATGGTGGCAAGTAAAAATGAGAGCAAGAGATAGTTTGTGGAGGAACAACCCAATGTATTTCAATGCTTGTTCATCCTAGAAAGGGTACAAACTAATGGTTGTAACACAAGAATGCTGGAATTCATATGATTTTTTTCCAACAACAGTACATGCTCACATATGATCGACAATACTGGAGTCTATCTATACTGAATAAAGCGAGCAACTGGCTAAGAAAGCACATGCATCATAAGGAAGCTAAAATGATTTGAAATCTGATATCTAGAAAGGAATACACATGCTATGGGAAGCTGGAAAATCAAAGGAACACTATGCAGCTCATGAATGATCAGGGATTTCTTATAGACAAATTTGAGGCAGCAGTGGATACTCAATTGATACAGCACAGGAAGCAGGATCAAAGTTTAATAAAGCAAAATTTCAGAAGTTTCTCAATTTGGAAGACATTACATTACGAGTATTTATAACTCAGTTGCTTTTTCTTATTAGACTACATAATGTGATATCAATGTTGATTCCATCACTCAACATTGATAGTAGGACTTATGTCATTGTCTGTCACGACCCATTTTGCCTAACTAGGTCATGATGGCGCCTAACACCACAGTTAGGCCAGCCAACCGCGGAAGTTTTGATAAAGTCTCGATTATTAATTAGCCAATCAAATATACTAGTGTTTTCCTGTAAATAAAAGAAACTAGCAAGATCATACAGTGTTGATATAGTCATACAACCCCTAAATAATTGTTCTCTACAGTGTGTGCCAGAACTCGGTGTCACTAGCTACGGGCGACCAGTAGAGTATAAACAAAATATACAAAACACTATCCTACTGTCTGAATCAAAATAGACAGAAAATCACAAATATAGGAAAAGGACTCCTTTGGCTGCGAATCGGCATGAGGGAGAAGGCAGCTTACCGT
>MU754780.1:0-10798 GCA_026770625.1 Nicotiana glauca | reverse complement strand
TTGACCTGGTGCAACATTATGGCAAAATTCACTATCGGAAAATTGAAAACAAGGGTTATCACTATCAAGAATAATATGAGCAGCAGGACGGGTAACAGGTCTAGCTCGGGGAGCCGGGGGAAGGGTAGTAGGTTGGCGACTACTTTCACCAATTTTAGCTTTTCCCTTACCACCAAACATTTTTTTCAAAGAAAATGTCATATTAATTACAATTATGCAAACTAAAACACACAAAAATATATTCTTAAAACTTAAGAGTTGAAACGAATTTATCAAATTGCCGAACAACTTCTTGAAAATTGAAAATCGTTAAAGACTTGAAGAATTGAATAATTCAATTCACCAACTTCACAATTTTTCACGAAATTATAATAATAAAATAAGCAATTATAGAAGAGAAATTAGAGAGAGATTGAGAGAGATTGATGAATTGGTGAGTAAAAATAAAAGAATGAGGGGGTATTTATAGTTGAGAATTGGGAAAAAGTATAATTATATAAAGTTTAGGGTTAAGATAAAGTTTGGGGGCCAAATGGCTATTTTTTAAAGTGGCCAACGGATAAATTTTGAAGGCCAACTGCTAGATTTTAAAAATCTGACCAAAAAAAAATTTTAAAAATATCCGTTGGAGTCCGTTAGGCCCGTTGGGCCCGGTTGAACCGGCCCAGGTCCGCCTGCCGGTCCCGGGCTTAGCGGTCCCGGGCTCATGGGCTTCTCCAATTGAACTGGCCCGCCACAGGCCTTCTGCACCATTTGGGACCGGCCCACCAGGCCCGTTTAGCCCGTTTAGACCTCGGTCCGGTCCCGGGCTGGGCCCGGCCCACAGTGCACCATTATTATCACATAACATTCACGCAATAAAATAAGCTACTAATACCCTTATTTACAATAGTACAAAACCTATTTCAACTAGAAATAGGAAAGCATATTCCTTTATTTATTCTAACTACAAATCCTATTTAGACATGAATTAAATAAACCAAATGTTAAACAATTAAGGTTTCCTATTAAAACTTTGAATTAGTTTTCCAACATTCTCCCGTAATTCAAAGCTGTATACGACTTTTATTGGAGCACTTCACTCCAATCTTCTACTTTTGTTGAAAGACATGTCTCTAACCCTCGTTGATGCGCTTTGTCGCCAACACCCGATTTTGTTGAAGCACCTGTCTTCAACTCCCATTTTTGCACTTTGTCACCAACATCCAATTTTATTGAAGCACTTGTCTTCAACTATCATTGGTGTACTTTGTCACCAACATCCAATTGTTGATGCACCTGTCACCAGCTCCTATTTGTTGATTCACTTGTACTCAATTTTTATTTTTTTTAAACGTCTCTCCAACTTTTAGAGAAGGGTTTCTTCCTCTTGTGCAGAATTGCTTGCACCTCTTTAAATCTTGCAATATTGCAATTTTTTTTAATCCATCTTTCTCAAACTTAGAGAAGATCTTTGTTCCTCGTGTACCATATTTGCTAGTGTCTCCTTAAACTTGAATTTTGTTTTCTTAATCCTTCTCAGCATGATTGCATATATTACTGGCCTGACGTTTTTTAACATACTCATTGCCCAGATGGGCAGCAGATATTGGCTAGCACTGCCCGCCGGTAGCGGAAGCTACTTGATTTTCTCCCAAGATCGGAGAAGCTCTGATATCAATATGATGGAAAAATTATTTTATTATAACTCTAAAAACTCTCTACAGTTCTTTATTTCCTTCATTGTCCACACTTCTTTATTTCTCCTCCACTCATAAAATAAGTTACCTAATACCCTTATTTATAATAGTACGAAACTTATTTCAACTAGAAACAATAAAGCCTATTCCTATATTAATTCTAACTACAAATTCTATTTAGATATGAATTAAATAAACCCAAATGCTAAACAATTAAGGTTACCTACTACAACTTTGAATTAGTTTTCCAACAAATTTTTATTAATTTTTTATGGAAATTTTGTATTCCACGATTTCATTTCTAATTCTCAGTATTCAAGTTTTAAACTCCCGTCCCAATTTTGCATCAGACTGGTTAACTGTAGTTAAATCGTCCCATCAAATTAAAAGAAAAAAAAGTGGGGAGGGAGAGGGGGAGGAGGAGGAAGAAGGTCTCTATAATTGTCAAATCTCAAAGACTTAAATAAAAAAGTGTGGCGGGGGAAAAAGTGACTTTCCAATTATTTTCTCTATTACAATAAGCGTCACACAGCAATTAAAAGAATTTCAACTGGATGATATAATATGGCAAGCATTGCACATTATTGAATTAAAAACTTTGAACAACTAGTACATGATCATAACTAGTTAACTTAATACAAGGTATATTGATGATCTGGCTGGTAATATATATATATAAGGATGCGATTAAGCTGAATATTCCAGAATCAATGGCAACTCGTCAATTAATCATCTTCGTCCTAATAGTTACGCTATGTCTGGTTGTACCCTCCATATTGTTAGTACTCTGTATAGTATTTCGTTTTCACGCTGAAGGCATTCACCGGCAACGTGGACAAACCAGCAGCGGCGGGACCACCGAATCAGCGGCGGAAGCCGGCACCGGCGGCGGCCTTGACGAGTTTACGATTCAGTCATACACAAAAGTTGTTATTGGGGAAAACCGCAACTTCTGCCGGCCTGTAAGAACGAATCAAGTTGCCCAATTTGCTTGGCGGAGTACATAGCAGGAGATATAGCAAAGTATATGCCTGAGTGCCAACATTGCTTCCATCTTGATTGTGTTGATAAGTGGTTGAAGATGAATACTACCTGTCCTGTTTGCCGAAAGTCTCTCCTCTTTTCCAACATGCATAATGATAACCTCGTCCCCAATTTGTAGCTCATCACAATTTTCTTTTTGATCGAGCAGTATCGATCTATTGTCATAATTCGACTTGTACATCAAGTTGAATAAGTGGAGCTCCACAACTTATTTTCTATTTCAAATTGATGTTTATTTTTTAATTTTCAAATAGGATCGTCTATGTATACATATTGGAGTATTTTTGTTTAGGAATAGAATAACTTAATTAAAATTTCCGACAAAGTTGTGACGAGTGATACTCTTGGTTCAAGGTGTCTATGCAATTGATTATGGATGGCAGAGAAGGATATCAGGATTAGTGTTAGTAGTTGACTTTTTTTTTGCCACGGTAGTTGTGAGCATAATTAGTTTTGATCTTTGGGAAATGCACACCAACTAGATGAGAAGTAGAAAAAAGCGAAAAAACCGTAAGTTAACAAGTAAATATATTACTCCCTCTATTTCATATTAGATGGGTATGTTTCTTTTTAATCTGTTTCAAAACAATTGATATATTTTTCAATTTGGAAATAATAAACTCTTCATTTTACCCATTTACCCTTAATGAGAAGTTTTTATAGTCATACAAATAGCATGGCCCCACAAACCTTTTAAAATAGCATGGCCCCTTAAGCTTTTAAAATCACAAGGTTCAAAAGTCTTCTTCTTTCTTTTTAAACTTCGTGTCGAGTCAAACTACCTCATCTAATATGAAACGGAGGAAGTAATTGATATAAGAAGGAATCTATTATTTATATTAATTGGATAACATTATATTTGGACTAAATTCTTAAATGCCTTAACCACCTCTTGTTTTGCTACTGTAGTGTGTAGATATGAGAATTTTAACGGATTAAGCTAAATCCTAAATTCGAGATACTACAAGACTCTTGAAATCCTATGAGTCTATTAGAGTTACTTGAAAGCTACTCTACCCTAACCTAGGTGACTAAAAAAGGTTACGTATCCTCTTAAAAAGGCATCTCAAAAATGGAGATTGTATCAAATATCCCATAAGCTTACAAGATATTCACAAAGAGATTAAAATGTGGCCGGATAATTCTTGATAATTAAATACTTTAAGAAGATCCGCAACGTACTTTCATGGATATCAGATACATCCAAGGAGGTTTGCATCATCCTACGTTCGAAAAACACGCTACTTCAGCCCTTGAATTGTGGAGATAATAAGAAGAGAAGAATCAAGGGGACAAATAGAATTGTACATGCATTATTTATCAATAAAATTATGTTTCTTCATATTCGTATTGTGATTGCAGTTTATTTTTTGTATCACGAAAGATTTGTTGCAAACAACCGCCTATGTCTTAATGTTATGCGTTAGGACCAAAATAATCAAGGTTTAGCAAGCGCGGGAGTTGCAAGTGCAAAGCCAACATTAATAGTTGGATAATATGTAAAGCGGATGTTAATGAGTGATTTATATGCTTCTATTATCTTTCTCTTCAACTCTAATTAGAGGTGGATCTAAGATTTATGATTGAGGGTGCCACTATTGTTTACTTTGAAAATGGTAATGACAATTATATTTTATTTTGGTGGTTCTAAAAATATGTGATTTATTTTAATACTAGTTGTTAGGCAATAGATACTAAGTGCAAGTAAAGAGAATAATAAACGCAAAGCAAAATTATCGCGAACCGAGCCTCGACTTGGCTGGAACAGAAGCTTCGAGGTAGTAAGGGCAGCTGGCAATGAACTATTGATGAAGAAACAATAATAATAAAGGCCTCAAAGATAGCCTTTTGCGGTTAATAATGAGCAATAAATAAAGAACAATAAATGAACAATGAATAAATAATGAAAGAATAACTAATAAATGTGTTGAACGATTGTTTGAGCACGTTTAAAGAAGAGCAGAGAATGTTGTATTGTATTCAATATATCGTGTCCCTTTACAAAATGACAAGGATCCCCTTTATATAGGAGGGGAGAACCCCAACATGGTACATGTCTATTAATGATGAGGAAATGAAATTGGTACAGCTGTGTAACGGCTCAGTATGAATTTGTACTATTCTTGCAGACTCTATCAGTCCTCATCACGTGCCCTAGGGGGTTTCCCGCCTTTCTATGATGGTCGTCGATTTTCATGCTGCCTCGAGGTACGTCATGATGAGTCTTCGATATATCCTGTCGAGGTGAGTGCTTCGGGGACGAGCCTTGGACTATGCTTCGATCCCACCGAGGTCGGGCTTGAAATTCCACATAAGCCTTAAAATCGACCTCCTCTGATTTTGACTGTATACAGATAGTCCCCGCTTTTATTAGAACAATCTTGACCTCGATTCTCTCAAACCTCTCGTGATGATATCACGTTCATGACGTAAGCGCCTGAAATGACCGAAAATATCCCGTCGATTCATTCCCCCAGAAGCACTTAATGCACTGCTGGTTCGTTTCCCAAAGACATTGAATGCACCGTCAGTTTCGTCGTCATTTCTCTATAAACGAGGGATTTCTGGAACCAAAGCTTCACTCATTCTTTCTTCAACAATCTTTAATCCTTTCCCTTCTTTGTATCCTCTTCTGATCTCCTATTCTTATGGTTCAAACATGTAACCACTGTGAGCACGTGATTTTTGCCCTAAGCAAATTATTCCTAAAAATCCAAACAAAATAATTTTTTAAATTTTGTTGATATTTGTGCCATTTTTGTGTTAATTAGTTGCATAATAATTTATAAAAAATATACAAAAATATGCATATGCATTAGTATTTTAATTTAGCAATTTTGGTATTAATACATTTTGAGAACAAATTAAAGGAAAAGCAAAAAAATAGCATTTTTCATGTTTTTAATTGAAAATTACCATAAAAGTAGAAATTATAATACAAAAATAGCATTTTTCATGTTTTTAATTGATATTTGTGGCATTTTTGTGTTAAAAAGAAATAATAATACAAAAAGGAAATAAATACAAAAATACAAAAAGAAAGTAAAATACAAAATACAAAAGAAAAGAAAAATACAAAATACAAAAGAAAAGAAAAATACAAAATACAATACAAAAATACAAAACAATAATACCTGGGCTAAAATCAGAATAATTGACAGCCCAAAAAAATAAAATTATCCAGGCCCAAATTAATTGCACGGTCTGCCTAGCCTCGCGGTCAAACGACCCCTTTTTTACCATCAAATCTGAATCGTTGAACATTTGATCTAACGGTCTTATAACGCAGCCCAGTCAATAATTGAAACGACGACGTATTGAGTCGTCAATCTTGGTCGTTCATTTGATTGATCCTACGGACGAGAGTGGATTCGCATTAAATTAGCCGACGTCGTTTAGAGGGCTCACATGATCTGGGCCGTTGATCTATATAATCCAACGGCCACAATGTATTAAAATTGTTTTAATATATCATATATACGTACACCCCCCTCATTTCATCTTCATCTTCTTCAGAATACAAACCCTAGCCGCCCCCCTTTTCTCTCAACCTCTCGCCGAAACCCTTGCTGGCGTGAGATGTTACCTTCTCCGTTCAACCCCACAATTATACCCTAGAACCGTCTTGACCTCCCCTTTCACCCTCCATAACTGGTTTTCTTCAAAACCAACCAGAAATCCTCGAATATTCGTCCAAGTTTCGCCGGAACCCTACTCCGGCGAACACGAGTTATGATTCAGAATCCACCCTTAACACCATAGGATCTCCTTTGTCTCCTCTTTCCACCCCTCTGAGTCTTTTCCTTCGAATAAACCCAGAACTCATCGAATATCAACTTGAGTGTCGCTGGAACCCACTCCGGCGAACACTTTTGCTTCAGAACCACCCTATGAAATCCCTAGAACACCTAGTCCTAAATCTAAAGAGTCTTTTCGCTAAAAAAGACTCAAAGGTCTGCCTGAGGATAAAAGTCTCAAGAAAATGATATCCATAGATTCAAAAGGCCTGAAAAATCAAGAAAACGAAGAAAAGAAAAGAACAGAAGAAAGAAAGAGAGAAAAGAAAATAAAGAAGAAAAGAAAGTAAAAAGCTAAGTATCGGATTCTTTTTATTTGATTTACTTTTGCCTGTGTTTGCATGTCTATGATCTACTTTCTGTGGTTAATTCTTGATAAAATGACATAATCTTAGGCTTTGATTGCTATTCATACTGTTACATTTAGATTTTTAAGGTTTTGGTTGTTAAAAACTTGATTAGTAGTTAAGGTCTTCTGTTAATTGGATTCTGTATCTGTTTAAGTGATCTTCTGAATCTCATTAACTGATTACTTGGTTCTGATTTGGTTATACTTGTTAAATTGACGATTATTTGATTAATTTTGTTAATTAATTAAGATTTTCAACCCTGATTTTAGAAGTAATTTTTGGATATCTGATTAATTAGGGTTAATGGGTAATATGGGGGTTAAAAGGTGAATAAGACAAGAAGGCAGGGTTAATTAGAGGAATGGCAATAGGTTCGATGTAATAATTTTAAGGGGATAGGGGTATATTTGGGAATCCAGTGTGGTTTATTGGTAAATATTTGAAGGGTGAAGGGTATTTTAGACAGAATAAAAGGGTAAAACAATAATACTCTTAAAGAGGTAGGGTTAAAAGTGTAAAAGCTAAGGGTAGGAACCTTCTAGATTGGGGAAAAGGGTAACACGGCATAAGTATAGGGGAAAAAGAGACAATTAAATAAAAAGAACAGGGGTTTAGTTACAATAAATAAGGGACTAAGGGACAATTTCAGCATTTGAAATTCCCTCCCTTTTCAAATCTATAAATAGGCTACATTAGCCTTCATTGAACAAGTTTTGGAGTTTGGGAAGAATTTAGAAAAATCTGAAATATCCTAAGTAGTCTCTGTTTTCCTCGATTTAATTCTCACAAATTCTTGTTAAAAACTCCAAAAAATACCAAAAACAGTTAAAATTCTACTGTTGCATTGAATTCCGAGGGGTCATTTGAAGATTATTTGACCTATTTGTTCATCGAGATTTAAGTTCTCTGGAAGTTTATTATTTTCTACTGGTTTCATGTGCTTCTGCTGGGCTTATTCTTGTTGATATCAAAGTTGTGCATCATTTGTTGTTAGATTGCCATTGCTGATCCTATTTTACATCGATTGAAGTAGATTTTCATTGAATTTTCATTCTATTACAGGTACATCTCTATTGCTTGAAACTGTAAATGTGAATTGAAGAAATGAAGCTTAGCTTACTGATTATCTTTTCATTTTTTAGAACTTGGTTAGATATATTTGTATTCATTAGGGATAACTCGAATATGTAATGGACTGTATGGACTGTGATTATTTGAATTTTATACTTACGTGATCTACCACAGTAGAAGTAGTTTAATGAAAATATATTACGCAATAGGTATATGAATCAGATTAATACTTTTTCAAAAACATTCGAATTATGTATTAATAGTGTTAATTTCTCAGGTTATGTAATCTTAATAACTAACAATATTGCGGATAAACTAATAGATAAAAAGGTGAAAAGTAATAACTGAATTTAGGTATCATATTATAAACTTGAAATTGTGTATGACAGTATCATGTCTTCTGAAAAACGGTAGATTAAATCTAAGTGAATGATTTAGTTAAAAATTGCAAGTTATAGCTGTTTCATTTGAAATCGAAATACGAATTAATATCTGAAATTTAAAATCACTTTGGTATTACTTATGCGATGATATTTTACTTCTGGAAATAAGTTCAATTGTGACTGTAATTAGTTTTAGTTTAAAGTAATTAGTGTTTAAGAAATAATTTCAAATGTTGTAGTGAAACAGTCTTAATAATACAATATCAATCTGTTTTGACTTTGAAATCTCATTGGTAAACAAAGGAAGATCTTCTGATAGCTAAATAACTAAATCAATTTGAATTCGACTTAAAATTGTAAATGATATGAAAAGTGAGGTAAAAGAAATGTCTTCTGTTATAAGTAGTTTGAGTAAATGCCTTAATGAAAGGCCCAAATTCAGTAAGTGTGGTATTTATACATGGATCTGGTCATATGACACTGAAAATAAACTGTTTTGGGCCACAGGGCCCATTATTTGTGCATAGCCCAAGATTCGGACTTCAGCTGGATTTAAATTGGACCATGGGTTGCAGTCAAGCCCAATAAGAATTAAAGCCTAGACTCTTATGAGTTTGTGGCCCAAAATGCCAAACTATTAGGTAATGATAAACAATTAGGATTTTTTCTTTGTTATTAGAGACAAAACAAGTAGAAAAATATAGTATACTTTAGGTATGACCTTAATAAAAATGAGATGAGCCTCACTGCATTAAATACACAATTGCGGGGCCCTCAAATAAATTGTTATGAAAATCTTAGATTTGGAAAGACCGTTTAGCAAATTTCACAGCCTTTCCCAAAGTTAACAAAGACGTAGATACTTTAGGCACGATTTGTAATAATATTACCTTCTTAATACGGGTGCACATTTATGTGACTCAAATCCAAATCTCAACGAAGTCGAAATGTGTTAAAAGCCACGGGCGTACTGGTACGGCGTGGTCCAAAATACATTTTTCACGACGTTGTAATTCTTTGTACAATTAAATAATAAAGCGGAATATTAAAATGCACAGAAAAATGAAACATAAAAATCAGATAAAAACAAATACAACAGTTGAGCGACTGTGCTAGAACCACAGAATTCGGGAGTGTCTAACACCTTCTCCCGGATTAACAGAATTCCTTATCCGGATTTCTAGTTCGCAGACTGTAACAGAGTCAAACTTTCCTCAGTTCGGGATTCATCCAGTGACTTGGGACACCATTAATCTCTCAAGTGGCGACTCTGAAACTAAATAAATAAATCCCGTTCCGACTGTCCTTAAATTGGAAAAACTTCTTTCTTTTTACTATATCCTTTCCCGGGGTGTAATAAATAGGCTCTTACAAATGAGGTAAGAAAAAGGAGGTGTGACAGCTCTGGCGACTCTGCTGGGGAACAAGAAACCCAGAACTTCAGTTCAGGGTTTAAGAATTCGAGCTNTGCCGAAAACCCTTCTCTTCTTACCTCCGGGGATGTGCTTACTGGTTGAGGCTCCCCATTCTGTTAGTGTCATACCTAAATAAGAAAAGAGGCCGGACAAGTTACTAAGCCGGACGATCCAGTAGGTCCCCGGTACGTAGCCCCCTCATCGACTCGAGTTGTCCGCTCGGGTACACAGTCTAGAACGAAATAACCAGGTTTGGAACTTAGAAATAAGACGTTTATTTGCATCATATCTGACTTAGGGGACTCAACACAGGGGTTGGGTCCGTCTAGGACAGGTAACCCAAATATGAAAAGACCATCATGATTATATGTTGCATTTATTTGTCTCGGGCCATCATGCTGACCGACTAGGGAAAGAATTGAGGGAAAAGAAAAAGAAAAATAGCAATTGTTGATTCTAGAAGAAAAACCAATGTTCAAATATTGCCGAAACTCTGTCAAAATTTTGTAAGATTTTTTTTTTTAAAATAAATAAATAAATGGTTGATTTGTTTTGGATTATTGAAAATAATAATAAAAAAAAATAATTATATTGTGTTGTTTTCGAAAATCAAAAAAAATATAATTGGTTTTACCAATGAAAAAATAGAAATTTTGTCACCAAAAAATAGTTGGAATAATTTAATTTTGTTAAAAATTAAAAAAAATGGTTTGTCCAAAAATAATTTGACCGAACTACGACGGTTTGATTCTCGTCTTCCGGGGCGTGATACGTAGGCAATCCTTAAACGGGTCCAACCACACTTTTTGCAAAAATAACCAAAAAATGACAAATTTTTGAATTTTTGTCATAAATCAAGTGATGCCGTTTTGTCAAAATGGCCGAATGTCCTGAAAAGGCGCTGGAAGGCTGTTTGTGCAAAAACGGCCACTTTTGAGTCATTTCTCTCAAATTAGCGAGCATAGCCTTAAAACATTCATTTGAAATGCTAAAAAGGCCGTATTTGCAAAATTGGGCTTTATTTTGGAGACTAAAATTGTGAAAAATATATTGACTTTT
>MU754779.1:93946-108135 GCA_026770625.1 Nicotiana glauca | reverse complement strand
GTTTGATATTCTCGGATCTAAAATCAGTATATGTTTGATTATTTTCTTACTTGTTGTTTATCATGTTCTTGATTATTTCTTCAGTTTGCTTTATTCATTTGTTTTTGTTTAGTTTTTATATAGAAACTGTTTTAGTTAATCCCTTGAATCCTTTATCCTGATTGTAATGTTATTAGATTTAATTTGAAGTTCAATTGATTATTGAGTTTAGTGATTTGAATCTATTTTATTGTTGTGTTAAAATTTGGATCTTAGTTAGAAATTTGAATTTTTGTTTGTTTGATCTTGTTAAGTTTAATTTGAATCTGAATTTAGTGATTAGAGTCTACTTGTTTGTTATGTTCAATTTTTATTATTATTGTTGAATCTGAAAGTATATTTGTTAAGAATGTTGCTCAAAATAATTTGAGTTGGTTCTTGATTGTTCTTCATTTAGTTTGAATTTGTTGATTGAATTTGATTAAGAATTGGTTATAGTTGCTATATTTTGGTTAATTAATTTAGGTGAATTAGTTATAGCTGAGGGTGGTAGAATAGTAATTTTCAGTAATTTCGGGGGTATTTTTTGAATTTAAAAGTTAGACAATTATTTAAGTGCTTTGACCACTAGTTACTAAAGTATTATTAAAATAATATAGTGGAAGACAAGACATTTAGTAGTGGGATTTTAGGGCTCAAGAAGATGGGATGTTTCTTTATTTATTTAATTATCAAAAGTGGTCTGTTTTGGAAATAAATAGAGTAAGACTTGGACATTATAAGAGGACAGAGAAGAAGAGAAAAGGATAGAGAGAGAGATTGAAGAGAGAAAGAAGAGCAAAAGGAGATTAGGGAGATTGAATAGAGAATAATTAAGAGCTAGAGAGATTTTGAAGAACGAAAAAAAATAGATTGAAAAACGAAAAAAAAAAAAACGAAAAAGAAATAAAAAAATTTTGAGAACAAAAGAGAGCTTCAATTTTAACTATCAAGTTATATTTTCGAGTTCATCTTTTGGTTGTTGAGTTTTAAATCTGTCACTTGGTTGCTCTGTTTACTGGTTGTTGCTGGTTGTTGCTGTTGTTGTATACTACTGCTGTGCTGATCAATCCTGTTTCTTCTTCTTTTTCCAATACCAGGTACACTTTCGAATCAATAATGATGTAGCTGTGAGATTTAAAAGTGAAATGAAATGCTAGAGTGATTGACGAATTAAGTGATGTAGCTGTAATTTAATAAATATGTGATAAGTATTTACAAACTCTAGTTTCATGACTCAAGAAGAATGCAGGGTGTAGTTTTTGTGCCTAACTGAAATTTTATTTATTTAAAATCGCAATCTGTAGTCGTCAGTTGTACATGTAATATAGTTAGTTAATTAATTCGTAGAATAAACAAATAGTTAACGGATTAATTGCTTATATTTCATATCTAGTTTTCTTTTGTATTCCATGCATATTTAAATAGGCCGGCGTTTGATTCCATTAGGCAATATGTAGGCCAATGATCTAATCCATGTTGATACTATTTCCTAGCTGTTAATTCCATGAGTCTCAATCATCTAGAAATATTAGTTTTAATCAATTTCAGAAATGTTAAGTTTAAATTAAATTGGGGAATGGTTAGTTTGTTTAAATATTTTTGTCAATCTCGTATGCTTATTATAATTTCAGTTTTAGTAGTTTGCTTATAGAATAAGGTACGGAATAATTTTTCATTTTTTTTCAAATTCGAATGTAATTTTTCGGTAGCATCTATTGTAATCTAACACCTAATAAGAGACTCAAGCTTGTCAAGCATGTAAATTAATTAGGACGTTTTCTCTTTTATTTTAGAGACGAACTTAATAGGAAAATGTAGTCATTTTAGGATTATCTTTTTAAAAATAAATGAGACGAGCCTCGCCAAATAAAACGCGCAAGCTGCGGGGCCCTCATAAAGGTATATATATATTAAAAATACTCAGATTTGGGACGGACCGTTTAGCGAATTTCGCGGCCTTCTCCAAAAAAATAATAATAAGGCGTTAGTATCTTTAGGCACGTCTTTAATAATTTTATCTCCCTAAACTCGGGTGCACATTTATGTGACCCAAATCCAAATCTCAACGGAGTTGAAATGTGTTGATAACCATGGGTACATTGATTGTGACGTGATTCGAGATGCATTTTTACGACGATGCAATTCTCTTTAAAAATAATAATAATAAAAGCAGTTCAAAGTTAAAATTGCACATAAGTTACATCATGTTATAAATAAGATAAATAAGCCAAATATGACAGTTGAGCGACCGTGCTAGAACCACGGAACTCGGGAATGCCTAACACCTTCTCCCGGGTTAACATAATTCCTTACTTAGATTTCTGGTGCGCGGACTGTTTAACAGAGTCAATATTTTCCTCAATTCGGGATTAAACCAGTGACTTGGGACACCATAAAATCTCCCAAGTGGCGACTCTGATCCTTTAATAATAATCCCGTTTTGATTGTCCTTTAATTGGAAAAACTCCCTTGCACCCTCGCGGGTAGCGCTAAAAGGAGGTGTGACAATAACCTTTCAAAGGTCCATAGTAACTCCCCTTTCCTCATAATGCATACGAACAACCATCGTAACCGAAGCAAACCTCCTTAGTCCATAACCCAATAAATAGATCGCCCTCCAGGCATAAATTCTCAATTTAGTGACATTACCACAATCCTCATACTTTGTTTAAATTTTTAATCAATCAAGTGACTACATGTCACACTTATGCAATCTTCCCGTGGGACACGCTCTCACCATCTCCCAAAATAAATAACGGGTCCGCATACCTAAACCACCAGCTGCACTAACGCCAAAAAGCGATCAAGAATCCTTAACCAGGATGCAAAGCCTTTCTCACAAAACATCAATCTTATGTGACGCTGAAGACAATACCAATTTACTTTAATCATTCAACCCTTTCCTTGCTCATCCGAGCCCGTGACATCCTTGTCAACACCGAACTGCAACTTTGATCCTCACTTCAAATTTGCATACCTCTTACCGCCCCCAACGTGCCAATATACGATGGAACACGATTTTCATCATAACTCCGAAATCATTAATATTTTAACACTTCATCATATAAGAACTTTTCACTTAATTCACTTCAGGAGAATCATAGCAACACACAGGTAAATTCCCATAACCGTGGAACATGAAAATCTCTAAGTAGTGGTCTAAGCCACCATAGCCCTTCCGGAATCCGCTTTCACATAACAAGCCACAACAGACGAATGCTTCTGAATATCATCAATTACGGCGGCCGACAAGCCTTACACGCACCGCCACAAATCATACTCCATCGACACTCACCCCGAGTGACCTTGAATCACGAGACCATGCTGTCTCAAATCCCACGAACCATTTCATATCTCCCAATTGCTATATCACAAGCCAAAATATTTCGGAACATTCTGTGCCTCTTCTCATAAGCTGTTTTCCAAGCTTGATTCTTAGCCGTATCTATAGGCTTGAAATTGTTGGGCATCATACTTTTACTCCTGAATTCACTAGGACCATCACTGAGAGCCACCCTCTTTGACTTGGTCCCGAATATAATCCACCCCATAAATCTTATAACACACGAATACCCTCTCGTCGAAACACACGGCGAAATCATCTCTCCTGAAACCTGCATCTCTACAAGGCATAAATCCTGAATCCTTCCTCAAGTCCAATCATAAGCCAATAAGGCCAACCATATCATGCATTCAACAATTCATCTACTCAATTTACCACTTATGGTCTTCTCCCATAGCTTGAATAACCCATCAATATGCTAGTAACCAGAAACCTCACGAGTAGTTGACCAGGCAACCCAATCATAGGCGGTGTGACTCTCCCACTTAGCTTGAAGCCATTATTTCACAACTCTAGAATTCACCGGGATTCCCTAGCTTTCATCGACATAACCTTGCGTGATCAACTGCATAAATTCTCGGATTCCTTCCACAAAGCCCCATTCTTTTATACTCTGATTCACCCACTGCATTCGCACGACCGAACTCTTTGCTACACAACTGATAAAACTCTTTGCAGAAGCCTCTCCAACCACGCGACTGCTAACCTACTCATTCGGGTAATCCACCTGTAGAAGGCTCCCCCGGGCATCTTCCAAAACTGTTGCACAGGGGACAATCACTACGACATCAATGACCCTTCCTGAGTCCGAGCTCACTCTCCAGCTGCACAGGTCCATTTACCCCTCGTGGACATCATTTAAGTGTGCGGCAACATCCTTTCAATTCAAAGTCATGCTACATCCTTCTTCATTTAAGCGAATCCTTTCCGTTATATTAAATCTCCGGCTGCACAAGAATCCCTACTTCAAATTAGATTCGTAGACCCAAAAACCAAGCACCAATATTCTCAAATATTTCCAGACTCTCCTTAAGGCACATAGTCATCTTATTACCAAGCCTCCTACGCAGCTCCGCTGCCCTCCCACTTTGGGAAAACTCACTTCTTTAATCAACTGCTCGGCATGCGCTCCCTAAGCCTAGCCTTTTAGAAGTTTAAAACTCCGCCTGACCCTTCCCACATGTCCTTCTCATCTTTTGCTGCTCAGTCGTTTCCTTAATAAAATTTATCTTCATAGAACTTGAATCTACAATTTGACACTAACTCCAAACTTTTCTGAAGGTCATTTTTCTCGAACCGTCAACATTTGAAATACTGATTCAATCCTAAACCACCGCACCCTGCAATATCTGATAGTTGCATCTCTGATATTATTTCATGATATCTTACCCCAAAGGAGAATTGTAGAAGATCAAAACACCGACAAGCTTAATACGTTCAATTAGGACAACAGTACCCCATCATAGGAGAAACTCCACCACGCCTACAATTACCAAGTCTCATTACTTCCACTAGTCTACATCTGACCATCATTAATTCGATTGCCTTTCCCCCTACCGGGAATAAAATATTAAATCTCTTGATTGTGCACTGAGTAAACCTCCCTTGAAGTCATTCACTGCCCCGACAGGTGGGAAAAACTTCCTACCATTATAGCAATACCGCTGAACAATTGTTCATAAGCATCGTGGCATCTTCTGTCTCACCCTAGAGCCCTCAGAAGTACCGCTACTAGGCTGAAACCATCAAAGGTCCTTCTACAACATGACAATAATAATCCGATTAGCTATACCGGGAGAAACATCCCGTACCACATTTGTAGTCCTATTAAAATTCTTCAACTCTCGATTTACATCAAGCGCTTCACGTCGCATAATATTGAGTAGGAATGAATTAAGGGCATACACCTCCAAGGATCAAATCACACGATAGGGAATCAAGAAGGGAAGTACTCCTAACAGTCCTTCAACCTCCCGAGGATAAGTACAGATATCTCTATACCGATCCGCGAGACTCTACTAGACTTTCTCATGACTCGTGAGACCAACGGGAACCTAGTGCTCTAATACCATGTTGTCATGACCCAAAATCCACTGAGGGTCATGGTGTTGCCGGACACCGCTGTTAGGCAAGCCAACCAAGAATGCATAATTAAATTCCAATTTTAATATTTGTGGAAGATCATTTTTCTTATACGTTAAATATTAGATAATAAATTTTTTACAAAATGAACATGAAGTCGATAAAAGACTTAATACTGAATAATCCAAAATCCTCCCAGAACCCGGTGTCACAATGCATGAACAAAATGAACATGAAGTCGATAAAAGACTTAATACTGAATAATCCAAAATCCTCCCAGAACCCGGTGTCACAAGTGCATGAGCATTTACAGACAAGGAAATAAAATACAACAT
Organism: Nicotiana glauca; assembly: GCA_026770625.1. NCBI lineage: Eukaryota > Viridiplantae > Streptophyta > Magnoliopsida > Solanales > Solanaceae > Nicotiana > Nicotiana glauca. The sequence goes on along the minus strand of MU754779.1, from coordinate 102,354 downwards.
TCGTCCGAAATACAGTGGACAATAAAATAAATACAATATACTGAAAGGGACTATACTAGCTGCGGGTCGCCTCGAATAATGCAACTCACCTAGTCCCAGAATCATCCGCGCTGCTACGCCCAGTAGGTTGTTAGTGGTACATGTACATGTGTAACAAAATGCACAGAAGTGTAGTATGAGTACGAAAACAACGTGTACTCAATGAGTATCCCGCGTAGTCTTGAAGAAGTAGAGACTAGATGGCCAACTTCGACACTTACTAGAGGTCAATTAACAATATTCTAAAAATGTGAGGAAAATCATGGATTTATATAGTAGTTCTAATTCACGAAGCCGGAAAACAGGTAAACACCTTCAACAAATAATCAAGGATTTTCAAGGTTTACTTTTTATTATCTTATCAATTTATATCAAGCCACGAAGGGCAAATTTCACGTTTAAAATTCTCAAGCAACAAATAACATGCCCAAATCACACTGAGGCGACGGCCCGATCCAACAGAAATGTAAACTATACACTGCTGAGGGTCGAACGACCCAAACCATAGATGCATCTATTACCTCGCTCGCGAATCTATCCATGCGACGCGGTCAACATAAAATAAATATTTACCCTGCTCGCGAATCATCCATGTGACGCAGGTACACATAAAATAAACAATCACCCTGCTCGCGAATCATCCATGCGACGCAGGTACACATAAAACACATGCTCAAATAGCCAATTAAGAATTTACCAGGGAATAATTATCCAAATAAAATAATTTCTCTTTTAACAATTTAGAAAAAATGACGTTTAATCCCCCTTTAAATTAATTTACTAATCCAGGGTGATATAAGCAATTAAAGCTATTAATGAGTTCATAAATAATCCAAGTATATAATGCTTTTGGGTCCTAATTACCCGGATAATAGCATAATAGTAGCTACGCACGGACTCTCGTCACCTCGTGCGTACGTAGCCCTCGCAATTAGGAGCACATAATCAATTATTTCACCTATGGGAAAATTCCCTCTTACAAGGTTAGAAAGGAGACTCACCTCGCTCCGAAGATCCAAACCGGCATTGCACGCCCTCCCGAAGACTCTAATTGATGCAGCACGCTCCTAAACTAGCCAATGATTACGCAAATCCATTAATTTATGCTCAATTATTCATTACAATCTAAATTATAGCAATTCCTAGCTCCGATCGAAAAGTTGACCAAAACGCCCTCGATCCCACGTGTCCGGATTCCGAAATTTTCGAAGATATGTACTACCCATAGCTTCACTAGCTCAAATATATAATTTACTCCTAATTCCATGCTCAAATTCGTGGTAAAATCCAATTTATCAAGTTTCTAGGTATTCTACCAAAAATCCCAATTTCACCCCCACAATTTTCATGCCTAATTCCATGATATAATGTTGTATTTAACTTGGAAATGAGTATGGGTAACTTACTTTAATATGGATGACAAAATCTCTCCTTGAAGCTCTCCAAAAATCGCCCAATAAAGTGAAGAAAATGAGTGAAATGAACTCAACCCCGTTTTTAAAATAATCTACCCAGCGACTTCCGCACCTGCGGCTCCTCTGCCGCTTCTGCGGTTTCATAGGTGCGGCCAATATTCTGCATCTGCGGTCTCACCCGTGGCTGCCCCTTCCGCTCCTGCGATATCCCCTTCCGCTGATGCGGTCCCGCTTCTGCGGATCCTTGACCGCATCTGTGGTCTACGAGCCTTCGACCAATTCCGCTTTTGCAGCTCCCTCTACCGCTTCTGCGGGGCCGCTTCTACGGTCCATTTTCCGCAGAAAAGGAAATACCAGCAACCAAATAACTTCAGCTTTCCCAAAAATCCATTTTCGATCTGTTAGCCACCTGAAATTCACCCGAGGCCCCCGGGACCTCAACTAAACCTACCAACCAACCCCAAAACACATTACGGACTTGCTCAAGGCCTCAAATCATATCAAACAACGCTAAAACCATGAATTAAACCCCGATTCAAGCTTTAAGAACTTTGAACTTTCCAACTTCTACTTCCGATGTTTAAACCTATCAAATGATGTCCGATTGACCTCAAATTTTGCACACAAGTCATAATTGACATTACGGACCTACTCCAACTTCCGGAATCGGATTCCAACCCCGATATCAAAAAGTCCACTTCCGGTCAAACTTCTCAAATACCTTCAATTTTCTATCTTTAGCCAAATGGCTTCAAAATGACCTACGGACCTCCGAATTCACTTCCGATCGCGCTCCCAACTCCAGAATCACCATACGGAGCTACTCCTAGTTTCGGAATTCAACACGGACATCGATAACACTGAAATGCACTTCAAACCAAACTTATGAAATTTCTTGCAAAATGCCAACTTCCACAATAGGCACCAAAATGCTCCCGGGTCATCCAAAACCCGATCCAGGCATATGCCCAAGTCCGAAATCATCATACGAACTTGCTAGAACCTTCAGATCTTGATTCCGAGGTTGTTTACTCAAAATTCCAATCTTAGCCATTTTCTTCAACTTAAGACTTCTGAAATGAGAATTTTCATTTAAATTTAACTCCAATTTCCTGAATTTCAATTCCGACCATACGCACAAGTCGATATACCTGAAATGAAGATGGTCATGGCCTCAGACCGCTGAACGACGCGCTAGAGCTCAATATGACCGGTTGGGTAGTTACAGTTAATGAACTCTGAGGGCTTAGGCCTCTTTTCTCCTTCGCGTTCACATATGCTGTACTGCGTTCGCAATGCCTTGCAAGTTCTTTCATCGCGTTCGCGTGGTAGCTCACGCGTTTGCATAGAACAACTTTCTGGACCCCAGCATCTTTATTCTACGCATTCGCGTTTGCCTTTCAGCGTTCGCGATGATTTGTCTAGTTCACCCTTCACGAACGCGACCTCCTTTCCCGCGAACGTGAAGGGAAAATTCTGCCCAGTTATATTTTAAAAATTACAGACCAGTAGCTACGAGATTTTCACAAAAATACTCGAACCCCTTCTTCTCCAAGGTCCTTAGGCATCCATTGAAGCTTCCGTTCATCAAGACCTCTTGGGTTAGTAAATCCCAATTCGTTTTCTTCATTTTCCATCATTATTTATTGGATTCCTAAGCTTAAATCATGTAATTTAGGGTAGAAATTGGGGGAAATGGGTAAAACTAGGGCTTTTATTTTTTCTTGATTTAGACTTTGTTTTGGGGTCGAATTTGTGAATAAATTATATATTCAGGCTCGTGGGTGAATGTGGGATTTAATTTTGGTCCGAACCTCGTGTTTTGACCAAGCGAGCCCCGGGGTAATTTTGGAATTTTTGGGAAGAAAGCTTGGAATTCTATAATTAGACATTAAGTTTGATTTGTTTAGCATATATTGATATTATGAAGTCATTATTGTATATATTTGATTGAGTTAGAGCCGAATTCAAGAGGAAAAGCGGTTGTTGTGGATTGATTTGGCCGTGGAAGTCGAGGTAAGTATTTGGTTTAACCCTAGCTTAAGGGAATAGGATTTGAGTCTTATTTGTAACTTGTTAATTGTCGAGTACGGTGTATAGGCATGTTGATGAGTATCTATACATTAGTGTCTAGCATGACCATGAGTCCTTATTTGCGGATAGTTTGGTTGATGTTATGCCTTCCATGCTTAATTGATGACTTTTATATGTTGTAAAGACCTTGTGAAAGAAATTGTGATCTTGGAATGTCGTGGAGCATTGGCTCGACTTAAAATACAAATTGTGAAGGTATATGAGATAAGTAACTCCTTGGAGCTTTAGCTTAAGTGATAATGCGAAATATGGGATGAAAGTGAAAGAAAGAGAAGAGTTAGTGATTTATTCCCTTGCTGGGACGTTGTTGGTTATAGATGTTGTACCCTTACCGGGTTTTTATTTGTTTGTTTGTGTACTCTTGCCGGGACTTCCATTCTTGTTATTGTTTCCCTTGCCCTTGTTGTGATTGTTAATTGGGCGAGGAAGAGTGTTAAAGCAGGAAGGGTGATGCCGTGCATTGAATGATATTTGCGAATCAGGTTACGTGCCGCAACAATGATAAATGAGACCGGGTTGCACGCCGCAATAATGATATTTGTGGATCGGGTTGCATGCCGCAACATTGATATTTGTGGATCGGGTTGCACGCCGCAACAATGTTGTTATATATTGGGATCGGGTTGTATGCCGCAACAATTATTGATACAAGTTTGTTTATTTTGGGTATTAGTTTCTTGTCCGTTGTAAATTCCAAGCTTCCCTTAGATTGTAATTCAAGATTTACTATTAATATTGTAATCTCCCCACAGCAAGCTCCCACTCATATGATGTTTACTTGTCTTGTATTTTTGATTCTGCTGTATATATATAATTGTACAGGTTTATATGGTAGTCCAGTCTAGCCTCGTCACTACTTCATCGGGGTTAGGCTAGACACTTACCAGCATATGGGGTCGGTTGTGCTGATGCTCCACTCTATGCTATTTGTACAGGTCCAAGTTTCAAACAGCAGTAGCTACATTAGTACGGGAGCATGCCTTCAGTCCAACGAGACCGAGGTAGCCTTGCAGGTGTCCGCAGGCCCAGCATCTCCCTTATTCTCTCTTTTTAGTCTGTTGCCTCCTTGTATTCGAGACAAACAACTTATGTGTTCTTTCAGACATTTGTATTTAGTATTTCTTAGCAGTTCGTGAGTATTGTGACACCAGTCTTGGGTAGAGGCTTATATTGACTATTCCGCATTTTGATTCAGTTTCTAGAATTAAGACTTCCGCTATTGTTTAATTTTGTTATTTTTATATTATTGCCATAAATTCTTAAAAGGGGGCTATGTTGTAAACGAAAGGTAATTAAATTTGGCTGGCCTAGATTCTACGAGTAGGCCATCACGACTCCCGAGGGTAGAAAATCTGGGTCGTGACAAAGTAAATGTATGTGTATATTCTAGGAACACATGGTCGGGTTCTTTTAGGGATTGATAGACTTGTAAATTGATTAATCGACTTGTAACTTATTTAGATGCATCAATGAATATTAAAAATAAATTTTTTGACCTATATCAATTAATATATAAAAATCAAAACGTCTCGATCTAAAACAGAATAATATTATATTGGTTTATCAATTGATTAATTATTCGTACGTAGTAATGTATAGGATTGATCTTCAAGTATACTATTGTGTGTATGTGTGAAATTACTCATATACTAAAATATAACATAGAAAATTTACTTACATAGATGCTATTATAATCTAATAAAGTAATTATCTAGTTAATATAATTTTTTGTAAAGATTATGCTTATAGTTTATAATTGTTTATAATACTTGTATAGTTAAATAAAATAAATGTTTATTGTTAATAATAATTTTTTATGGTTTATAATAATTTTTTTTATAGCTTATAAAGTTTTAATAAATAGAAAAATTAATTTAGGTTTTTTAAGTAACCAACCAAAGTTGGTCGGTATTTGGTCAAACGGTCAAAACTTAACGTATCGACCAAAATTATCAACCAACGATGGTCGGTAATTCTGAAATACTGAATGAAATAACAGGTTTCCCCCTATTTCTCTTATTTTCTTCCCCAAACCCTAACTCCTCCCTCAATACCTTCCCCTTTCCTGCTCTATTTTCCTCACACAAATCATATTTCCCAGCCCTCGCCTCCACCGCCCATCGCCTGTTGTCACCGGCCACTGCCACTGCCAATGTACTGCCGCCCCTCTCCTTCTCCACCTAAGAATTCTAGGTTTTAATTACAACCCATTTTTTTTGTTATTTCTAGGTTTTGATTCAATTATTTGAACATTGTATTTTATTGTTTTAATTATTTGAATATTGTATTTTATTGAGGACTAGGTTTTAGGTCTTATTTTAATTAGTTTTATTAACTAATTAGTTTAATTAGTGTTGAAAAGTTTAGTTAGAATTTAATTATTAAATTTGTATTGTCTTGAATGGTTTAGTTAGAATTTTGTGTTTATGAATCGAATTGAACTTTTATGATATAAATTAAACTTTTAGTTTATGAATTGAACTTTAAGTTTATAAATTGAAATTTTAGGATATGAATTGAATATTTTAGGATATGAATTGAACTTTTAAGATTTGAATTGGACCTTTTGGATATGAATTGAACTTTTAGTTTATGAATTGAATTTTTAGTTTATAAATTGAAATTTAAGGATATGAATTGAACTTTTAGGATATGAATTGAACCTTTTCGGATATGTATTATATTATGCAGATGGCAAGCAAGGGTCAAGGTAACAATGACCCTACTGGTTCTCGAGGTCGAGAAAAGACTAGGAAGGGAAAGAGGAGGGTAGATAATAATACTCCCTCGTTTCCACCCTCTTCAGAGATGCCTATGTCTTATCCTCAACCCCACGACTATACTGAGCTTCCACAGCATCACGAGCCCTACACCTTCATCCAAACACTGGGTATTTTATCATAAGGCCATGAGAATATACGTTTGACATACAGTCCAACCGCCTCGCGACCACGTGAATCACAGCCATCAGCATCGCATCCATCTATATCACATCCCTACATATCACAGCCATATGGATCACATCCATCCATGTCACAGCCACTAGAGTCACTGTTACGACCCTAACCCTGAACCCAGTCATGATGGTGCCTCTCGTGAAGACAAGGCCAACCGACACTTTTTGTTTTCCAATTATTAACAGATAAGAATTTAAGATCGGTCTAAACATGATAAAAATAAATTCGAAATAAGCAATAATAACATAAATACGCAGAAGAACAACCATACACAGCTCTAATCGAGGTGTCACTAGTCATGAGCATCTATAAGTTAGAATAAAATCCCACTAAGAACCATAAACTAATACAAATGTCTGAAAAGGAACATAAGTAATAGAGGAGTAGAGACACGGGGCTGCAAACGTCAATAACTACCTCGTAATCTCCGAAAGCCCGCCTGAAGCTGGAGGAATCACCACTCGAGAGCGGAACTAGCGACACCTGAATCTGCACACAGGGTGGAGGGAGTAAAGTGAATACTCCAACTCAGTGAGTAACAAATGTAAATAATGACTAAAAGTAAGAAAACACGCAAGGCACAAGGCATTCTATAATGAAGCAAAAAAATCATTTAAAAATAGTAAACCAGTGAAAAGTTAATTAAAATCCTATTTCAACAAGTAAACAAGTAATTCAAAGGTAATTAAGGTAAAGTAAACATATATAAGTTCTCCCCTCAGGCACAATCTCACATCACAATGAGTACTTGAGCTCACTGGGGGTGTGCAGTCTCCTAGAGGGGCCTCTTACGGCCCAAGCGCAATAACAAGCCATTTCGTGGCCTCAAAACTAGGCCCTCGACCTTATATCAATCAAGCCACCTCATTTACGCGCTTCTGGGGCCTTGGAAACCTCACTTGTGGTTACCTCGATTTTGCGTGTGCAGTCCGGGCACGAAGCCGGAAAGTTTTTATGTTAAAATATGTGAATTATGTGAAACATTTGAAGAATTTTGATATTCATATTGATATAGTTGACTTTGGTCAACATTTTGGGTAAACGGACCCGGATCCATGATTTGACGGTCCCGGAAGGTCCGTAGAAAAATATGGGACTCGGGCATGTGCCCGGAGTCGGAATCCGAGGTCCAGAACCCGAGCAAATGAATTTTTCTGTTAAATTATTTTCTGAAATTATTAAGGAAAAATAGAAATGAAAATGAGTTAGAAAATATAGTTATCGGCCTTGTATTTTGGTTCCGACGCCCTGTACAGTTCTTAAATATATGTTAAGCACTTTCTGTGAAATTTGGTCGAAATCGGACGTCGTTTGACGTGTTTCGGACCTAAATATCTAAACTTGAAAGTTATGAACTTTGAAATGAAAATCATGAGTTTTGGGGTTTGATTCTTTGATAATGATGTTATTTTGGCAATTTGATCACACGAGTAAGTCCGAATGATGTTTTTGAGGTTGTGTGCATATTTGGTATGGAGCCCCGAGGGCTCGGATGAGTTTTGGATAGGCGTTGGGCGGCATTATAGCCTTAGGAAAAATCTGGTGTATTGCTTCTGTGATCTTCGCAATTGCGAAGAGGTGGCTCGCAAAAACGAGTCTCGCAAATGCGAGACTTTGGCCGCAAATGCGAAGTCTGGCGACCTGGGCTTGGATCGCAAATGCGATCTTTTCCTCGCAAAAGCAGAACTGGGGTTGTTCGCAAATGCGAAGTTCTAGGTCGCAAATGCGAAAACCCCTGGGCTGGCTATAGTTTGCAAATACAAACTGATTTCTCGCAAATCCCAAGCTTGTTGGGTTCGCAATTGAGAACCCAGTTTCGCAATTGCGATATCTGCACCTGCACAATTCATACTTAGACGATTTTGAAGCTTCATTTTTCATATTTTCAAAACCCAAACACCCA
>MU754779.1:52144-93237 GCA_026770625.1 Nicotiana glauca | reverse complement strand
AAATTGTGAATTGTTAATGCTTTGGAGCGTTGGCTCGAACGATAAAAATACTATTGAGTAGGAGATGAAAGTATTAGAAAGAGTTGTGATTAATCCCTTACCGGGATGGTTTGAGTATATTGAATATCTCCCTTGCTGGGATGTGAAAGTTTTTGTTATTGTTCCCTTGCCGGGACTTAGTTGTTACTTGTGTTATTCCCTTGCAGGGACATTTCTTATTATTATTGTTTATTTCTCTCGCCCATTTGGTTGTGACTACTGTTTGGGTGAGGAAGACTAATAATGCACGAAGGGTCATTCCGTGTCATTTTTGATTATATTTACACGAAGGGTCATTCCGTGCAATGTTTTGACTATTTATGCACGAAGGGACATTCCGTGCTCTGATTTGACTATATTTGCACGACGGGTCATTTCGTGCCATGAAATGAGAGTTATGTGAGGGAAAGCACAAAGGGTGATGCCGTGCATTTTTATTCAATTGCTTTGGGTGTGGATGAGAGTAAAATCACGAAGGTTGATGCCGTGCAACCATTGAATTTCTTATTCTTTGGTAGTTATTATTGTGCTCTGTTTCTTAATTACGCTGATGAATTTTTATACTCGGATTGTACTCCCCCATAGCATGTTTCCCTCCCTTTTAACTGTTTTGTTTCGGTACTTCTTTTCCTTTTATTGTGTATATATAGAACTGTACATGTTGAATTGGTAGTCCTTTCTAGCCTCGTCATTACTTCGCCGGGGTTAGGCTAGGCACTTACCAGCACATGGGGTCGGTTGTGCTAATGCTACACTCTATACATTTATTTTTGCACAGATCCAGGAGCAGCTTTTGGACAACCGCAGTAGGACTTTACCCGTGAGCTGTCTTCAGTCCAGGGACTCACGAGGTAGCTTAGCTGGTGTTGACAGGCCGAAGTCCCTTCCTTTATTTTCGTTTGTTTCATCATACAGAGACAGACATATGTATTTTTTTTTCATTCAGATTTGTTTGCAGTACTCTTTAGTAGTCCGTGAGCTAGTGACACCAGATTTTGGGTAGAGATGTGTTTTAAATTTCCGCATTTTGATTTCATTTTATTAGACTTAAAGTCTTCCGTACTTATTTAATTGTTATCATTATTTTATATTGTTGAGATGTCTAAAGTTTGGCTGGCCTAGCTCCGTTAGTAGGCGCCATCACGACCCCCGATGGTGGGAAATACGGGTCGTGACAAGTTGGTATCAGAGCTCTAGGTTGCATAGGTTTCGCTACTCACGGACAAACTTGGTAGGGTTTGAGGGATCGGTACGGAGACGTATGTATTTATCCTCCAGAGGCTACAGAGTTAGGAAAAATTTCACTTTTGTTCCTTCTTGTCGTGCGATTCTGTTTCTCAATTATTGATTGTCTTTCTACTCTGTTCTTTCGTAGATGGCAAGAACACGTGCTTCTTCTTCTACTGCACAGCAGCTCGAGCCCCCTGTAGTAGCTCCTGCGAGGGGCAGAGGCCGAGACCGTGCCAGAGGCCGAGGCAGGGGCAGAGCTCAGCCCCGGGCTGCAGTTCCAGAGGTGGAGCCTCATATTGACTATGATGAGGAGGTTCCAGCCCCAGCAACTCCAGTGGTCCCAGTTCAGGTCCCAGGAGGGGTCATGTTCACCCCAGATCTTCAGGATGCTCTAGTCAGATTGGCAGGCTTTATGGACAGTGTCACTAGAGAGGGTTTTCTGCCAGTAGAACCAGCTACTTCTCAGGCTGGAGGAGGGGTTCAGACTCCTGTTATGCGTACTTCGGAGCAGGTAGCTCCTCGGACTCAGGTCCCAGTGGTTCAGCCCACAGTGGCAGCTCAGACAGGTATTACAGCTCAGGTCGTCGATGGAGCGTCTATGTCTTCATATGCTTTGTGGAGACTTGATCGGTTCTCCAAGCTCTTTACCACCACTATCAGAGGTGCTTCATCAGAGGATCCACATGATTTTCTATTCAGCTGTCATGAGATTCTCAGGACCATGGGTATAGTGGAGACCAACGGGGTCGATTTTTGCACCTTCCGGCTTGCAGGGTCCGCCAAGACTTGGTGGAGGGATTATTGCCTATCGAGACCAGCAAGTCTCCAGCTTTAACATGGGATCAGTTCACAGAGTTGTTCTTGGAGAAGTTTCTCCCCGTCACTCAGCGGGAGGCACTTCGTAGGCAGTTTGAGCACCTCCAGCAGGGCTCCATGACAGTTACACAGTATGAGACTAGATTTGTTGAATTGGCACGCCATGCGGTTGTGATACTCCCTACAGAGCGAGAGAGGGTACGGAGGTTCATTGATGGATTGATTCAGCCGATCCATCTCCAGATGGCCATGGGAGTTGGCAGTGATATTTCCTTTCAGGAGGCGGCCAATGCGGCCAGCAGAGTTGAGATGGCCCTCTCACGGGGAGGTGGTCAGATGTCGGACAAGAGGCCTCGTCATTCTGGTAGGTTCAGTGGCACCTCATCTGGAAGTATGGATTCCTATAGTAGAGGTCAGTCACCGAGGCCCTTTCAGTTTGCGCTTCAGGTTTCTCATGGTACTCCAGGCAGTGGTGGTTCTCAGTAGTACTATTCAGATCAGCAACCTATCAGTGCACCCCCACTTCAGAGCTTTAGGGGAGGACATTTAGGTCGATAGGGCCAGCAGTCCCAGTAGCCGAGATCTTGTTATAGTTGTGGTGACCCCGGTCATATTGTCAGGTTTTGCCCTCGAGCATCGGGCAGCTCTCAGCAGCAGGGTCCTTGCCCCATAATTCAGGTAGCAGGTGATCCACAGCCTGCCCAGCCAGCTAGAGGCGGGGGTAGGGATCATAGAGGTGGAGGTAGGGACTGTAGAGGTGGAGCTCGGACCGGTAGAGGCAGAGGTCAGCCGGTGGTTGATCATCCTAGAGACACAGTTCAGGGAGGTGGGGCTAGCCCCGGTGTTATGCTTTTCCAGCTAGGCCAGAGGCTGAGTCTTCCGATGTTGTTATTATAGGTACTATTCTAGTCTGTGATAGGGATGCTTCAGTGCAATTTGAACCCGGGTCTATGTATTCATATGTGTCGTCTTATTTTGCTCCCTACTTGGCTACGCCTAGTGATGCCTTGTGTATTCCTGTATATGTATCCATGCCAGTGGGTGAATCTATAGTGGTCGACAGAGTCCATCGTTCCTGTGTAGTAGTATTTGAGGGTCTTGAGACCCGTGTTGATCTATTGCTTCTAGACATGGTTGATTTTGATATTATATTAGGGATGGATTGGTTGTCCCCGTATCATTCGATCTTGGATTGTCACGCCAAGACCGTGACCTTGGATTTATCGGACTTGCCCCGATTGAAGAGCAGAGGGACCCCAGGACATGCAACCCGCAGTGTTATTTCATATGTTAAGCCTCGACGTATGGTCGAAAAGGGGTATTTAGCTTATTTGGCATACGTTCGTGATTCCAGCACAGAGGTTCCTTCTATTGACTCAGTTCCTATTGTTCGGGGGTTCCCTGAGGTTTTCCCTTCAGACCTGCCGGGTATGCCGCCCGACAGGGATATTGATTTTGTATTGATCTGGCTCCAGGAACGCATCCCATTTCTATCCCGCCGTATCGTATGGCCCTGCCAGAGCTGAAGAGTTAAAGGATCAGTTGCAAGATTTGCTTGAGAAAGGTTTCATCAAGCCTAGTATTTCTCCTTGGGGTGCACCTGTTCTATTTGTGAAGAAAAAGGATGGATAGATGAGAATGTGCATTGACTACCGGCAGTTGAACAAGGTGACGATAAAGAACAAGTATCCACTGTCGAGTATTGATGATTTGTTTGATCAATTGTAGGGTGTGAAGGTGTTTTCAAAGATAGACTTGAGATCTGGCTACCATCAGCTGAGGATTAGAGCGTCTGATGTCCCTAAGACAACATTTCGCACTCGGTACGGGCATTATGAGTTTTTGGTAATGTCATTTGGGTTGACCAATGCCCCAGCAGCATTTATGGAATTGATGAACCGAGTGTTCAGGCCTTATTTATACTTGTTCGTGATAGTCTTTATTGATGATATTCTTGTGTACTCCCGCAGTCAGGAGGAGCACGAGCAGCACCTCAGAGTGGTTCTTCAGACTCTGAAGGATAGTCAGTTGTATGCCAAGTTCTCGAAGTGCGAGTTCTGGTTGGGTTCAGTTGCATTTCTGGGTCATGTAGTATCAACAGAGGGCATTCAGGTAGACCCAAAGAAGATTGAGGCAGTCAAGAATTGGCCTCGACCAGCTTCAGCTACTGAGATTCAGACTTTCTTGGGATTAGCCGGTTATTATCGTTGGTTCGTGGAGGGGTTTTCATCTATAATAGCCCCGATGACCATGTTAACCCAGAAGGGTGCCCAGTTCAGGCGGTCAGACGAGTGCGAGGAGAGCTTTCAGAAGCTTAAGACAGCTCTGACTACGGCACCGATATTGGTTTTGCCCACAGGTCCAGGGCCTTATACGATTTATTGCGATGCTTCTCGTATTGGGTTTGGCGCAGTATTTATGCAGGATGGCAGGTTCATTTCTCATGCTTCGAGGTAGTTGAAGATCCACGAGAAGAATTACCTAGTCCATGATCTAGAGTTGGCAGCCATTGTTCATGCTTTGAAGATTTGGAGGCATTACTTATATGGTGTGATGTGTGAGGTATACACTGATCACAAGAGTCTACAATACTTGTTCAAGCAGAAAGAGTAGAACTTGAGGCAGCGGAGATGGTTGGAGCTATTGAAAGATTATGATGTTACTATTTTGTACTACCCGGGGAGAGCCAACGTGGTGGCGGATGCATTGAGTAGGAAGTCAGCCAGCATGGGTAGTCTTGCTTATATTTCGGTCGACCAGAGACTGAATGCTTTGGATATTCAGGCCTTGGCCAATCGATTTATGAGGTTGGACATTTATGAGCCTAGCCGAGTTTTAGCTTGCACGGTCGCTCGTTCTTCATTATTGGAGCGTATCCGTGATCGACAGTTTGATGATCCTCACTTGTGTGTCCTGAGAGACACTGTGCAGCGTGGAGGTGCCACGAGGGTGACTTTAGATGCGGATGGTGTTTTGAGGTTGCAAGGGAGAGTATGTGTGCCCAATGTCGATAGGATTCGAGATTTGATCTTAGCGGAGGCCCATAGTTCTCGNTGATGCTATTTGGGTCATTGTTGATAGGCTGACCAAGTCAGCACATTTCATTCCTGTTGCCACCACCTATTCATCGGAGATACTAGCTGAGATCTACATCCGAGAGATTGTTCGCCTTTATGGGGTGCCAACATCTATCATTTCGGACCAAGGTACGCAGTTTACCTCGTGCTTTTGGAGAGCAGTTCAGCAAGAGTTAGGCACCCAGGTTCAGTTGAGCACAACATTCCATCCTCAGACGGACGGTCAGTCCGAGAGGACTATTCAGATTTTGAAGGATATGCTCCGAGCCTGTGTTATTGATTTTGGAGGCTCTTGGGACCAGTTTCTACCTTTAGCAGAGTTCGCCTACAACAACAGCTACCAGTCCAGCATTCAGATGGCTCCTTATGAGGCGTTGTATGGTAGGCGATGTCGGTCTCCAGTCGGATGGTTTGAGCCGGGAGAGGCTCGGTTATTGGGTACAGATTTAGTCCAGGAGGCCTTGGATAAGGTCAAGATCATTCAGGATAGGCTTCGTTCGGCTCAGTCACGGCAAAAGAGTTATGCAGATTGCAAGGTTCGAGATGTAGCTTTCATGGTTGGCGAGCAAGTATTGCTCCGTGTATCGCCTATGAAGGGCATGATGAGATTTGGGAAAAAGGGCAAGCTTAGCCCTAGGTTCATTGGCCCATTTGAGATTCTTGATCGAGTGGGAGAGGTGGCTTATAGACTTGCCTTGCCACCTAGCTTGTCAGCCGTGCATCCGGTGTTTCATGTGTCTATGCTTCGGAGGTATCACGGCGATCCTACCCACATGTTAGATTTTAGCACTGTCCAGTTGGACAAGGATCTATCCTACGAGGAGGAGCCGGTAGCTATTCTAGACCGCCAGGTTCGAATAGATTTCCGCGCTTCTGAGGCCTTAGAAACCTCGCTTTTGGTTACCTCGATTTGCGTGTGCAGTCCGGGCACGAAGCCGAAAAGTTTTTATGTTAAAAAATGTGAATTATGTGAAAAATTTGAAGAATTTTGATATTTATATTGATATAGTTGACTTTGGTCAACATTTTGGGTAAACGGACCCGGATCCATGATTTGATGGTCCCGAGGGTCCGTAGAAAAATATGGGACTCGGGCATGTGCCCGGAGTCGGAATCCGATGTCCAAAACCCGAGCAAATAAATTTTTCTGTTAAATTATTTTCTGAAATTATTAAGGAAAAATAGAAATAAAAATGAGTTAGAAAATATAGTTATCGTCCTCATATTTTGGTTCCGACGCCCGGTATAGGTCTTAAATATGCGTTAAGCACTTTTTGTGAAATTTGGTCGAAATCGGACGTCGTTTGACGTGTTTCGGACCTAAATATCTAAACTTGAAAGTTATGAACTTTGAAATGAAAATCATGAGTTTTGGGGTTTGATTCTTTGATAATGATGTTATTTTGGCAATTTGATCACACGAGTAAGTCCGAATGATGTTTTTGAGGTTGTGTGCATATTTGGTTTGGAGCCCCGAGGGCTCGGATGAGTTTTGGATAGGTGTTGGGCTGCATTTTAGCCTTAGGAAAAATCTGGTGTGTTGCTTCTGTGATCTTCGCAATTGCGAAGAGGTAGCTCGCAAATACGAGTCTCACAAATGCGAGACTTTGGCCGCAAATGCGAAGTCTGGCGACCTGGGCTTGGATCACAAATGCGATCTTTTCCTCGCAAAAGCGGAACTGGGGTTGTTCACAAATGCGAAGTTCTAGGTCGCAAATGCGAAAACCCCTGGGCTGACTATAGTTCGCAAATGCAAACTGATTTCTCGCAAATCCCAAGCCTGTTGGGTTCGCAATTGCGAACCCAGTTTCGCAATTGCGATATCTGCACCTGCACAATTCATACTTAGACGATTTTGAAGCTTCATTTTTCATATTTTCAAAACCCAAACACCCATTGGCAATTTTTCACGAATTCCCTCTTCTCCAAATCATTTGTAAGTCAACTTTTACTTAATTTCTTCAATCTTTAACATCATTTATCATGTTTTCATCTTAAAATCGAGGTTTTTCATGGGTAAAATTGGGGATTTTGGGTAGAACCTAGGTTTTCTTAAAATTGGGGATTTGGACCTCAATTTGGGGTTCGATTTTAAAACAAATCATAGATATGAACTTGTGGGGTAACGGGTGATCGAATTTTGGTTCGAACTTCGGGTTTTGACCACGTGGGCCCGGGGCCGTTTTGGGAATTTTTGAGTAAAACTTTGGGAAATTCATTTTATGCATTCAAGTTGATTCAATTAGCATTTGTTGATACATTTAAGTAATTTGTGACTAGATTCGAGCAGTTTTGTGGTGAATTCGTGGGGTAAAGCTATTCTAGAGGCTTGAGTGGATTTTTGGAGCATTTGAGGTAAGTGCTTGATCTAACTTTGGCTTCAGGGAATAGGATTAGAGTGTTATAATTGCTATTTGCTAAATGATCGAGTACGGTGTATAGGCATGGTGACGAGTATCTATACACCGGTGTCTAGCATGACTGTGGGCCTTTGTTTGTACTTGCTTTTGGTATATTTTGGAACTCTTCTAAGATAAATAATGATTTCTACAAAATGTGAAGAGTTGAGGATAAATTGTGAATTGTTAATGCTTTGGAGCGTTGGCTCGAATGATAAAAATACTATTGAGTAGGAGATGAAAGTATTAGAAAGAGTTGTGATTAATCCCTTTTCGGGATGGTTTGAGTATATTGAATATCTTCCTTGTCGGTATGTGAAAGTTGTTGTTATTGTTCCCTTGCCGGGACTTAGTTGTTACTTGTGTTATTCCCTTACCGGGACATTTCTTATTATTATTATTGTTTATTTCTCTCGCCTGTTTGGTTGTGACTGCTGTTTGGGTGAGGAAGACTGATAATGCACGAAGGGTCGTTCCGTGCCATTTTTTATTATATTTGCACGAATGGTCATTCTGTGCTATGTTTTGACTATTTATGCACAAAGGGACATTCCGTGCTCTGCTTTGACTATATTTGCACGAAGGGTCATTTCGTGCCATAAAATCAGAGTTATGTGAGGGAAAGCACGAAGGGTGATGCCGTGCATT
The DNA here is from genome assembly GCA_026770625.1 of Nicotiana glauca. Classification (NCBI taxonomy): domain Eukaryota; kingdom Viridiplantae; phylum Streptophyta; class Magnoliopsida; order Solanales; family Solanaceae; genus Nicotiana; species Nicotiana glauca. The sequence goes on along the minus strand of MU754779.1, from coordinate 85,028 downwards.
TTTATTCGATTGCTTTGGGTGAGGATGAGAGTAAAAGCACGAAGGTTGATACCATGCAACCATTGAATTTCTTATTCTTTGGTAGTTATTATTGTGCTCTGTTTCTTAATTACGCTGATGAATTTTTATATTTGGATTGTACTCCCCCATAGCATGTTTCCCTCCTTTTTAACTGTTTAGTTTCGGTACTTCTTTTCCTTTTATTATATATATATATAGAACTGTACAGGTTGAATTGGTAGTCCTGTCTAGCCTCATCACTACTTCGCCGGGGTTAGGCCAGGCACTTACCAGCACATGGGGTCGGTTGTGCTGATGCTACACTCTTTGCATTTATTTTTGCACAGATCCAGGAGCAGCTTTTTGACAGCAGCAGTAGGACTTTACCCTTGAGATGTCTTCAGTCTAGGGACTCACGAGGTAGCCTAGCTGGTGTTCGCAGGCCAAAGTCCCTTCCTTTATTTCCGTTACCGAGACAGACATATGTATTTTCTTTTCATTCAGACTTGTTTGCAGTACTCTTTAGTAGTCCGTGAGCTAGTGACACCAGATTTTTGGTAGAGATATGTTTTAAATTTCCGCATTTTGATTTCATTTTATTAGACTTAAATTCTTCCGCACTTATTTAATTATTATCAGTATTTTATATTGTTGAGATTGGTTGGAGAATGTCTAAAGTTTGGCTGGCCTAGCTCCGTTAGTAGGCGCCATCACGACGCGATGGTGGGAAGTTCGGGTCGTGACACAAATATGGCATTCAACCTAAATAATAATAATTACAAATAGTTTTCAATCAAATACGTGATAAAATCATCATTCGAGACGAACCAAGTCACAATCCCCAATAGTGTACGACCCCACGCTCGTCATCAAGCGTGTGCCTCACCTCAATATACCACTACGATGTGCAAATCCGGGGTCGCAAACCCGTAGAATATCATTTACAATCATTACTCACCTCGAACCGACTAAATTTATAGCTCGCGATGCCTTTGCTCTTCGAATTGGCCTCCACGCGCATCAAATCTATCCAAAATCAGAACGAGGACGTCAAAATATGCTAAGAGAACGAATTCCAAGCAAAAAAAATCAATAAAGGGCACAACTCCCGAAATTACCAAAACCAAACCCCCGGGCCCACGTCTCGAAATTCAGAAATTTTTACACCAATAGATTTCTTATCTTCCCATGAGTTCATACATACCAAGAACATCAAAATCTATCCACAAATGACCCTTCAAATCCCAAATATTTGGTCTCCAATTTCAAGCCTTAGCTCTTCAATTTTAGGCTTAGATTTCATGATTTTCCATGTGGAATTCACATAATAATCAAGTTCTTAGTCTAAGAATCTTACCTCAAAGTGATTCCTCTTGAATCCCTCTTCAATCTCCTTCAAAAATCTCCAAAAACGATCAACTATGGAGGAAAAAAGGCCCAAAATCGCGGACAAGACGAGTTAAAAATATTTTGCCCAGGCCTTAATTTCATTCTTCGCGAACGCGGTCAAATCCTCGTGTTCGCTCCTCGCGTTTGCAAAGAAAAACTTACTTTGACAAATTTTTCCTCTATGTGAACGTGACATGACCACCACGAACGTGATGTTTCCTCAACCTTACCCTTCGTGAACGCGTCCCATACATTGGGAACGCGATGAGTTACTTGACCTCAAACCAGCTGACCAAAAAGACCCTACGCGAACGCAACTTCCATTTCGTGAACGCGTTGCACGAGCCTCCACCCCTTCGTGAACACAAAGCCCTTCTCGCAAATGTGAAGGCAAAAATTCCACTGACTTCCTCTGACTCTTCGCGAACGCGGGGGTCCACTCACAAATGCGAAGAGTAAAACCCTGCAACAGCTGAACCTGCAACTTCTGCAATTTTCTTAACTCCAAAACGATCCGATTGACCACCCGAAACTCACTCGAGGCCCCCGGGAGCTCAACCAAAGGCACAAACATATCCTTATACCTTATTCAAACTTGTTCCAATCATCAAAACACTTGAAACAACATTGCTTCAACCAAAACACATCGGATTCAAGCTTAAGTTTCTAAAAATCTTCCGAATTCCGCTTTTGATAAAAAAATCCAGCCAAACACGTCTGAATGAACTAAAATTTTGCACACACATCCCAAATGACACAACGGAACTACTGCAATTCTCGAAATTCCATTCCGGCCCTTATATCAAAATCTCGCCTCTCAGACGGAAATCACAAAAATATCAACTTCGCCAATTCAAGCCTAAATCTACTCCGGACCTCCAAAACCCATTCCTATCACACTCCTAAGTCATAAATCACCCCCGAAGCTAATCGAACCATCGGAACTCACATCCGAGACTATAACACACAAGTCAACATCCATTTGACTTTTCCAACTTAAACTTCCTTAAACGAGACGAAGTGTCTCAAATCTCACCAAATCCTTTTCGAACCCTAACCAATCAACCTGATCACATATAGGAACATTATACAAAGAAATTAGACGCAGAAATAGGGGAATCAGAGCGGTAACTCATGAGACGACTGGCCGGGTCGTCACATCCTCCCCAACTTAAACAAATGTTCGTCCTCTAACGAATCAAGAAATATACCTGAAGCCGCAAATAAGAGATGATATCTCCTCTACATCTCCCGCTCGGTATCCAAGGTAGCCTCCTCCACGGGCCGACCTCTCCACTGCACCTTCACTGAAGCTATATCTTTTGACCTCAACTTCCGAACCCGACGACCCAAAATAGTTGTTGTCTCCATATCATAAGTCAAATCGCCCTCCAGTTGAACCGTGCTGAAATCCAAAAAATGAGACGGATCCCCAATATACTTTCGGAGCATAGATACATGAAATATCAGATGCACACTCGACAAGATGGGTGGCAAACCTAGCTCATAAGCCACCTCCCTAATCCTCCAAAGTAACTCAAATTGTCCAATGAACTGAGGATTAAATTTCCCTTTCTTCCCAAATCTCATAACATATGTCATGGGTGAAACCTTCAATAGCACCTTCTCGCCAACCATGTAGGATACATCTCGAACCTTCCTATCAGCATAACTCTTTTGCCTCGACTACACTGTACGAAACCTCTCCTGAATCACCTTCACCTTCTCCAAAGCATCCTGCACCAAATCAGCACCTAATAGCCTAGCCTAGCCTCACCGGGCTCGAACCAACCAACTGGAGATCTACATCACCTCCTATACAAAGCCTCATATGGAGCCATCTGAATACTCGACTGGTAGCTGTTGTTATAAGCAAACTTTATGAGCGGTAGAAACCGATCCCATGACACTTCGAAGTCAATAACACAAGCACGCAACATGTCCTCCAATATCTGAATAGTACACTCGGACTGCCTATCCGTCTGAGGATGAAAAGTTGTGCTCAATGCAACCTGAGTAGCCAACTCTTGCTGAATAGACCTCCAAAACTGTGAGGTAAACTAAGTGCCCCTATCTAAAATGATGGAAACTGGGATACCATGCAAACGAACAATCTCCCAAATATAGATCTCTACCAACCTGTCACGACCCAGATTTCCCACCATCGGGAGTCGTGATGGCACCTACTAACGGAGCTAGGCCAGCCAAACTTTAAACATTCTCCGATAAATCTCAATAATATAAATAAACAGAAATCAATTAAACAAGTGCGGAAGACTTTAAGCTAAATAAAAATGAAACCAAAAATATGGAAGTTTGAAACATATATCTACCCAGAACCTGGTGTCGCTAGCTCACAAACTTCTAAGATTCACTAAATACAATCGTCTGAAAGAAATCATAACAGTTTATTTCAATACAAGAGTTAACAGACTGAATAAACAGGGAAGAGACTCCGGGCCTGCGGACGTCAGCAAGGCTACCTCAAGAGTCCCTGGACTGAAGGTCTGCTCCCGATCTAATACTATTGCGGTCTGAAAGCTGCATCGTGATCTGTGCAAAAGAAATGCACAGAGTGTAGCATCAGCGCAACCGACCCCATGTGCTGGTAAGTGCCTAGCCTAACCCCGGCGAGGTAGTGACGAGGCTCGACCGGACCTACCACAAATAACCTGTGCAGATATATATACAAGTACAACAAAATAATTGCGAAAACCAAACAATTATAACTGGGAGGGGAACATGCTTATGGGGTAGCATATAAAACGGAATATCAAGAATAACAAGGAAACTACATCTGATTCCTTCTAACACAGAATAAGGGAAAACAAACTACTTTCACTTGTTTCAATTTCCTCTCGTTGCAGGCATGCAACTCAATTCCATTTCTTAAAATATCACGTGGTAGGCGTACCACTCGATCCCATTTCATAACATCACGTGGTAGGTGTACCACTCGATCCCATTTCATAATACCTCGTGGTCGGCGTGCCACACGATCCCATTTCATAATATATATATGTGGTCAGCGTGCCACACGATCCCATTTCATAATATATAAGTGGTCGGCATGCCACACGTCCCATTTCATAATATATAAGTGGTCGGCGTGCCACACGATCCCATTTCTTTCAACACAATACACAAAATAATCCCGGCAAGGGAACAAGATAATATAATAAGCTATCCCGGCAAGGGAGATCCAGCTATAACCAAACTTATTCAATTTATACTTAACATATTTAAATCAATGCTCAGTATTAACAATTACCGGCTCAGTGTTTAACGATTTCCAACCAAGTCCTCATAAACAACAATTTAGAATTTGATAATTTAGCAATCCAGGACTCACGGTCATTCTCGACACCAGTGTATAGATACTCGTCACCATGCCTATACACNATATCTAGGCACAATTTAGTTCAATAGTATCAATAAGAGCTCAAAAGCATAATCCCATAGTCTAGAAATGAAATTCCCATCATTCTTTCAAAATAGCAAAAATTCGACACCGGGCCCACATGGTCCAAACTTGAGGCTCGGACCAAAACCCAATCACCCATAACCCCACGAGTTCAAATATGCAATTTGTTTCAAGATTCGACCCCAAATTGAGGTTGAATCACCCAAAATTCCCAAAGCCCTAGTTCTACCCAAAACCCCCATTTTCTACCTTGAATTCATGATTTAGGGCTAGGAAATTAGTGTTTAGATGAAAGAATTAGGAGATAATGAAGTTAAGAATACTTACCCAAAGAGATATGGAGAAAGAGGAGCTTGAAAATAGTCAATGGAGTGTGAAAGAGAAGAGCCCGTGTTAAAAAGTGAGAAAAATCACGTGCACACTGTTTTGTTTTTAAGAAAATTCACTGAATGAAATAACCCTTCGCGATCGCGACACTAGTGACGCGTTGGCGATGAAGACTGGTCAGGGGTATCGTGTTCGCGATTGGAAGTGTGCGAACGCGAAGAAGGAATCTAGGGGGGGGTCCAGGTTGGTCTACGCGTTCGCGAGGGAAGGCATGCGAACGCGTTGAAGAGGGACACAATGCTACGCAGACGCGGGGTACTGTCCGCGAACGCGATGAAGAGAATTGCTGGGGTCTGAATTTGGCTTACACGTTCGCGAGGGTCAAGAAGCGAACGCGAAGGAGAAAAACACAGAACTACAAGAACGCGAGCCAACTGATGCTAACGCGATGAAGAAAATCCCTGTGCAAAAATTGCAGAAAATCTGCTAACTTTATAAGTCCAAAACCACCCTGAACACCTCCGAAAACACACCCGAGCCCTCGAGGCTCCCAACCAAACACACACACTAACTCAACAACATCCCACGGACTTACTCGAGCGATCAAATTGCTAAAATAACATCAAAATCAAAGATTCAAGCCTCAAGATCATCATTTTTCATTTCAAGTTCATAAACTTTCAACTTTAGATATTTAGGTCCGAAATACGTCAAACGACGTCCGATTTCGACCAAATTTCACAGAAAGCGCTTAACGCATATATAAGACCTATACCGGGCGTCGGAACCAAAATACAACCCGATACCTATATTTTCTAACTTATTTTCATTTCCATTTTCCCTTAATATTTTCAGAAAACAATTTAACAGAAAAATTCTTTTACTCAGGTTCTAGACCTCGAATTTCATCTCCGGGCACATGCCCGAGTCCCATATTTTTCTACGGACCCTCCGGGACCGTCAAATCATGGATCCAGGTCCGTTTACCCAAAATGTTGACCAAAGTCAACTATATCAATATAAATATCAAAAAAGTTCAAAATTTTCACATAATTCACTTATTTTAACATAAAACTTTCTAGCTTCGTGCTCGGACTGCGCACGCAAATTGAGGTAACCAAAAGCGAGGTTTCCAAGGCCTCGAAAGCGCAAAAAAAGGGAGAATTACGGTGATGACCCCTTTGGGTCGTCACACAACCGCTCTAAAGAATAAGTAGTACCCAAAGGAAAGAAGTGCGCGGACTTGGTCAGTTGATCCACAATTACCCAAATAGCATCGAACTTCCTCAAAGTCTGTGGAAGTCCAACAACAAGTCCATAGTGATCCTCTCCCACTTCCACTCTAGAATATCCATCCGCTGGAGCAAGCCACCCGATCTCTGATGCTCATATTTCACCTACTAACAATTGAGACACCGAGCTACAAATCCCACAATGTCTTTCTCTATTCTCCTCCACCAATAGTGCCGCCTCAAATCCTGATACATCTTCATGGCACCCGGATGAATGGAATATCGCGATCTATGGGCCTCCTCTAGAATCAACTCCCGAAGCCCATCCACATTGGGCACATAAATCCGGCCCTGCATCCTCAACACCCCATTATCAATAACGGTCACATCTTTGGCAGCATCATGCCGAACTCTATCCCTAAGGACAAGCAAATACGGATAATCATATTTGTGCTCTCTGATGTGATCATATAAAGAAGACCGAGAAACTACATAAGCCAATACCCGACTAGGCTCCGAAAATCCAACCTCACGAACTGATTGGCCAAGGCCTGAACATCAACTACAAGAGGTCTATCCCCAAATGGAATGTATGCCAAACTTCCCATACTCACTCCCTTTCATCTCAAGGCATCGTCCACCACACTGGCCTTTCCTGGATGATACAATGTAGTGACATCATAATCCTTAAGCAACTCCAACCATCTCCACTGCCTCAAATTAGGATCCTTTTGCTTGAATAAATGCTGAAGACTGCGATGATCGATGAACACCTCACAAGATACGCCATACAAGTAATGCCTCCAAATCTTCAATGCGTGAACTATGGCAGCCAACTCCAAATCATGAACAGGGTAGTTCTTCTCATGGAGCTTCAACTGACGACAAGCACAAGCAATAACTATACCCTCCTGCATTAACACACAACCACTCCCTACTCTCAAAGCATCACAATACACGGTATATGACCCTAAAGATGATGCCAAAACCAACACTAGAGTTATGGTCAAAGCTGTCTTGAGCTTCTAAAATCTCTCATCACACTCGTCCGACCATAAAAATGAAGCACCCTTCTGAGTCAATTTGGTCAAGGGAAATGCGATAGATGAGAATCCCTGAACAAACCGGCGATAATAGCCTGCCAAACGAAGAAAGCTATGAATCTCTGTAGCTGATGATGGTCTGGGCCAACTCTGAACTGCCTCTATCTTCTTTGGATAGACCTGAATACCCTCACTGGACATCACGTGTCCTAAGAAAGACATAGAACTGAGCCAAAACTCACACTTAGAGAACTTTGCATAAAGGTTGTCCTCCCTCAATCTCTGCAACACAACCCTCAAATGCTCTGTTTGCTCCTCCTGACTACGTGAATATACTAGAATATCGTCAATTAAGATTATGACGAACAAGTCAAGATAGAGCCAGAACATGTTGTTCATCAAATGCATGAACGCTGCTGGGGCATTGGTCAACCCAAAAGACATAACCAAGAACTCATAATGACCATATTTGGTCCTGAAGGCCATCTTAAGAATATCCGAATCCCTGATATTCAATTGGTGATAACCTGAACGGAGATCACTCTTGAATAACACTCTCTATCCTTGAAGCTGGTCGAATAAATCATCAATGCGAGGAAAAGGATACTTGTTCTTAATTGTTACCTTGTTCAATTGACTATAATCAATGCACATTCTCATTGTAACATCTTTCTTCTTCACAAATAGAACCAGCACACCCCAAGGTGACACACTAAACCTAATGAACCCTTATCAAGGAGTTCTTGAAGCTGCTCCATTAACTCCTTCAACTCCACTGGTGCCATACGATACGGCAAAATAGAAATGGGCTGAGTGCCCTACACCAGGTCAATACCAAAATCAATATCCCTGTCTGGTGGCATGCCCAATAGGTCTACAGAAAATATATTAGGGAAATTCCTCACAACTGGAACAGGATCAATACTAGGAGCCTCAGCTCCGACATCCCTCAAAAAGGCAATATACGAGAGACAACTCTTCCCAACCATATGCTAGGCCTTCAAAAAAGAGATCACTCTACTAGGAACATAATTAGTCGCACCTCGCCACTTGATCCGTCGCACACCCGATATAGCCCATGTGACTGTCTTAGCATGATAGTCCAGAATAACGCGACATGGAGATAGCCAATCCATCCCCAGAACGACATTGAAACCCACCATACTCAATAATAAAAGATCAACTCGGGTCTCCAGACCCCCAATAGTCACCACACACGACCGGTACACATAGTCTATAACAACAGTATCGCCCACCAGGATAGATACATGAACAGGTAAAGTAAGAAACTCACGGGGCATACCCAAATAACGAGCAAAGTATGATGACACATAAGAAAAAGTGGATCTGGGATCAAATAATACAGAGGCATCTCCGTGGCAGACTGAAACAATACCTATAATAACAGCATCTGAAGGAATAGCATCGGGTCTGCCTGGAAGAGCATAGAAACGGGCCTGACTGCCCCCTGATCGACCTTCCCCTCTGGGGCGACCCTTGGCTGACTGACCTCCACCCTAGTTGGCTGGGGATGGTGGTAGAGCAACTCATACTGAAGCCGATGAGTGACCCCTTCGCTGCGATGAACTAACAACACGACGAGGACACTGCCTCCATATGTGGCTGTAGACGTGTGATTTTTGACCCTCCCCAAGATTTTTCATATTTTAGCGTGTAAATATTTAATTTAGGCCTAATATGGCTATTTTAACTATTTTTGACTTCTTTACTTTATTTTTTCAACAAAATAAAAAATACAAAAATATATATATAAATTTTAGTTTATGTATTTCTCATAAACTTGAAAAAATACAAAAAATAGTACCTTATTTTTATCTTTATATAATTTCGAAAATACAAAAAAAAAATAGTTTCGTTAATGTTTTGTAGTCATTTTAATCTTGAAAAATACTCAAAAATAGTTTTGTTTTAATTGTCAGTCTCATTTTAATAGTTATTTTGCCTAAGTAGAAATAATTAAATAAGATCGTATTTTTATTTTTCGGTTGCGGGGAAAGTATAACATTTGGGTTCAAACGACCCATTTTAGGCCTAATTTTTGGATAGCCCAATACCCAAGCCCAATACCCTAGAACCTAGACCTAGACTCTATAAAATGAAAAAAAAACAAAACCCTAAGAGGGGGGAGACATTTCGGCCGTCATTTTTGCATTTGGACACATTGCTTCTTCATCTTCTTCATTTTGAAAGAACAACATACGACAAAAAACCCTAGCCTACCTCTCATATTCTTCATACAAAAACATAAAACCCTAGGAAACCAACACCCCATCCCAATTTACGATGACCACACTAGCGACGTCGAGCAGCAGCAACCAACTCCGTCATCCCCCACCTCGCAGCAGCCCATCTGCCATCTCCTTCATTTCGTCAACCAGTCCAGACCGTCAACCAAACGCCTCGAACTAGTCTGTTGCATCGCCAACCAGCAGCAAAAGCCATCGCCGACCACCCTCTAGCCACCAACCTAGCGCTGTTGTTGCTGCTTTTTCTTCTCACAGCAAACAAAACCCAAACGACCAGCCCTCACTCACCTGCCGAAAACCAGCCCCTCTCCCTCTCTTAAAACACACGCACAATACCAGAAAAATGGAGTAGGAAACGGGAAGCTAAGGTCCGAGGTTCAGGTCAATCGCCGGTTCAAATTTGGGTCCGATGACGTCGTCCGTTTGTTAGTTCCGGTTTGGGTCCAGGTCGACGGGAAGACTGTTACTCACTGTTCGTAGTTCCTTAATAAGGTGATATCAAGAACCCATTATTTTCTTGTCATCATTTGCATCTGGTTATTTTATTTTTTGTCATCTCTGTTTTGGTTCATTTGGACAAAGCAAACATAAAGTCTATGAATCCGTGCAAGATTTCCTAGAGTTTGACGTATGTTCTTTACTGGTTTAGACGTAATATTGCATTTTTCATGTAACTTAGATTAATATTTTAATTTCTATTGGGTTTGCTAATTATAAAGTATAATCATTGCTTGATTTGCTAATCATAGGTTAAACAGATTTTTCTTATTAGTAGGGGATAAATCAATATTTTTAAATACTAGTAGTTTGCTTTTTAGTGCAATTAATAATATATCATCGTAACTACGGGTACGGTTCCCGTGACATAGTTGTGATGCTTAATTTCTAAAAATTCAGGGGTTCATTGTATGTAACCCGACTATAACGACTTTGAATAATAAAACCCCTTTAGAAATCAAGGTGTGCCATTAGTTGAATTTTCCATATCCTCGCAAAGTAGAAAATTGTAGTCGTCTTAGGTTTGCCTTTTAAATAATAAAATGAGATGAGCCTCGCCAAATAAAAAATACAAAGCTGCGGGGCCCTCATGCATTGCTCAATTAAAAATACTTAGAATTCGGGACGTACAGTTTAGCGAATTTCACGGCCTCTCGCAAAGTTTATAATACGCTAGTCACTTTAGGCGCGCTTTTAACAATTTACTTTCTTAAACTCGGGTGCACATTTATGTGACCCAAATCCAAATCTCAATGGAGTTGAAATGTGTCAATAACCACGGGTGCATTGATATGACGTGGTTGGAGATATGTTTCACGACGTTGCAATTCTCGTTAAAAAAAATAATAAAAGCGATAAAAAGTTAAAATTTACACATAAGTTTAACATGTATTAAAATCAGATAAATAAGCCGAATATGACAGTTGAGCGACCGTGCTAGAACCACGGAACTCGGGAATGCCTAACACCTTTTTTCGGGTTAACAGAATTCCTTATCCGGATTTCTGGTTCGCAGACTGTAATACAAAGTTAATTTTTTCCTCGATTCGGGATTCAACCGGTGACTTGGGACACCATAAATCTCCCAAGTGGTGACTCTGAATTGAATAAATAAATTTCGTTTTGATTGTCCTTTAATTGGGAAAACTCCTTTTATTATACCCTTCCGGGGGTGTAGTAGTAAAAAAAGAGGTGTGACAGCTCTGGCGACTCTACTGGGGGCGGGAACCCAGAACTTCGGTTCAGGGTTCAGAATTCGAGCTTAGATATATTGTTGTATTTGGCTTTATTTTTTCTCTGATTTTATTACATGTTTGGACCTAATGTGAAGAATGTTGCTTTGTACCACTTTAATATTATTTGAACTGTATATATAAAACTGTTACAAAACCCTTCTCTTCTCATCTTCGAGGATGTGCTCGCTGGTCGAGACTCCCTATTCTGTTAGTGTCATACCTTGAAATAAGAAAGAGGCCGGACAAGTTATTAAGCCGGATGGACTTTTGGTTCCCGGTACGTAGCCCCCTCCTCGACTCAAGTTGTCCGCTTGGGTACACAGTCTAGAACATATACTCAGGTTTTGAACCTAGAATAACTCAGCCTCATGCCGGATCCCTAGTAGGAACGCTTATCTACATCATGTGCATTTTGGCTTAGTAGACTCAACACAGGGGTTGGGTCCGTCTAGGACAGGTACCCGGAATAACAGACCATCATGATGCATCTCATGTGCTACAATGTTGCATTTATTCAAGGGGAAAATGGTCATTTGGCAGACCAATGATAGTTGAGGGAAAATAAAAAAAATGAAAAAAGAAAAAAAAAAAGGAAAAAAGAAAAAAAGAGGGTGAAGTGTGAAAATAAAGCAAGTGGGATCTAGTTACGTTTTTGTTACATTTTATTAAGAAAAAGACCAAAATAGAAAAAAAAAACATGAAAAATTCAAAAGATTTTGCATTTTTATCATTTTTCAAAAATCAAAAAAAAAAAGAGGAAAAAGAAAATCCAAAAAAGAGTTGGCATGTTTCATCATTTTCAAGGAAATCCAAAATAGTTATTTTATTTAATTTTTTGCCCGTATCCAATCTTCCCGAACTACGCGAACCTTCTCGTCCTCTGGGGCTGGATGCATAGGCAATCCACATAGGGTCTGGTCTTCCTAGTAAATCTTAGGTTCTTGGCTTTGCGGGGTCTTAGCTAAATTTTGCAATCTTAGTCATCTTTTGGCTAAATAAGTCATTTTGCACAAAAAAAATTAATCGCAATCACGTCTTGCATGTGTCTAATAGGGAATGTTATTGTCTCACATAGTGTTGGTTTAAGTTTTCTTATACAGGTCTGAATTTACCAACCGGAGTTTGAGCAAGACAGATACCCCAGGACCGCTGCATTCAGAAGTTGCTTGAGGATTTTTTTATTTTATTTTTATGTCATCTTTTACTTTTTAGTTTTGTATAAGTAATGCCAAGTTTTTTGTTATTTTACTTTTATTTGGTATTTGAAAAGGCGTGGTGTAACTCAAAAATCCAAAAAAAATGTTGCATTTTATATTTCTATTATAAGTTTTCTTTAGAATACTAATTCTAGAAACAAAAAAAGAAAATTTGAGGTTGTTTTTCCTTTAGGCAACTAATATCTAGGACTTAAAATGAACTGTTTTTATATTTTCTTTAGTATATTAGGACCAAATTTTTTTTTAAAAAAAAGAGAATTTTCTTTTAAGCTTTCTTTAAGGTATTAATTCCAAAGTTCGAAAAGATTTTCTTTTAAGGTTTTTCTTTGAAAAATTATTGAAAAATGGAAAAAAAATCTTTTATTTTTTATTAGGACTTTAGGGTATTGTACAAAAAATAAAAATACTTTATCTATCATTAGAAATTTTTTTCTTTAGGCAATCAAAATTGAAATCAAAAAATATTTTATTTTATCTTTTGCATTGCTTGTTTTGAAATTTGGCGTCAGGATATCAAATGAAAATTTGAAATATCTTTCGGTGGCTTGTTCTCTAGATTTTCTTCCTAAAAACAAGAAGAAGAAAAAAAAGTCAAAAATAGTTTTTTCCCTTATAGAGATTTTCCTTAATAATTTTCCGTAGGGTGTTTGTTTCAAAAGAAAAAAAAGCAAAGCGAAAAAAAAGACATGCCCGTTAAACTTGAGTTTAGAATAAGTCATAGAACATTAAGTCTAAAAATTCAAAAAAGAGATTTGCTTCTTTTTTCATCAGAGTAGCCATTAAAAAAAAAGAGGAACGTTGGATTGCTTGCTTATTTTTTGTTCTTCCAGAACTACGCAAAGATCTGATTCATGCGGGGTCTTGATACGTAGGCAACCTACATAGGGTTCGATCGAGTCATTTTTCTTATTTATTAAAAAAATGGAAAAGAAGAAAGAAAAAGAAAGGGAAAAAAAGAGGTAGAATTATGGGAGGTGAGAAATGAGAAGGGAGAAAAGAGCAAAAAAAAAAAAGAGGGGGAAAAAATGAGCGAGCCAAGAAGTGATAGAAAAACAAAGGAAGGAGAGGATTGAAATGAACAAATTGGGATTATGCCATATGACCTTCATACCCTAGAAGTCATGTTAGAACCGATAACTGTGACTAGGTGCATTGCATGCAATGTGAGATTTTTGAAGTTAAATGCCCTAACGCTAACGTGATGGCTTCATTTTGTTAAATTCATATCAGAAAGGTGGTTGGTTTGTGGCTTTAAAGTGGTAATTTCTTTTTACAAAATAAAGTCAAAAGGCAACGACAGACAACAACAAAATCGGGTTGGTTGATACCGGGGCCCGAAAGCACCGCTTGCCCACGGGGTTCAAAGTGCCAAATTTAACTTGTATGATGGGTGTGGAGATCCGATAGCCCATCTGAGGGTCTATTGCAATAAAATGAGAATTGTTGGATAGAAGGATGACTTGATGATGGCATATTTCTGTAAGAACCTGACTGGGGTAACTTTGGAATGGCAAAATCATCAAGATGTCGGGAAGTGACCTACATTGGGCGACATGGCTCAGGATTTTCTGCGACATTTTCAGTACAATAAAGACATTGTCCCAAATTGCTCCTCCCTATCTCAGATGGAAAAGAAACCTAAGGAAAATTTTAGGGACTTTTGGCTCCGATGGAACAAATAAGTTGCTCGGGATAGTCTTCCCATTGATAGAAATGATGTTGCTGAGCCTCGCCGACAACAGGGTCCAGTGGTCGTTCTTGCCAAACATCTTCAGCCTCAATACCGACCCCGTGAACATCCCCAAACTCCACATAAGCCACCCCAGTATTATCTACCGAACAACATCCGGCCATCTGTCTAAGTACCAGGTCACTCCCTAGGGCGAGCACCGGTATCCCAAAATCCACGTGTGCCTTCACAGCATTTTCAAGCATCCAACAATCTTAGAAAACTGAGACATGGGGGAAACATAGGCAAAAAGATAATTTCACGCCCATCAGAGAATCCTACACAAGTTTGTTTGAAAAGTTGAAGCATTCTGGCCTGATTGAGCCGCTCCTTAGCTATACTCCAGACACATATGCTAAAGACTTTGATCCTGCTATTCAATGCATGTACCACTCTAATGTCCAGGGGCATAGCATTGAAGATTGTTGCTCTTTGAAAAGGGAAATAGAGAGAATGATTCAAGAAAGGGTAATTGTGTCCATGACAGTGGCAGGGAGCATGTGAATCCTCTTGGGAACTTGTTGATTGAAGTTGATAACGGTCTTGGAAATACTGATGAGAAACTCAGTGGCTAAGATGACGTGCTTGGTAATTGGGAAGGCGCTCCATTTCTTGGTCAGCCGGATCGGAGTTTTGGTGTTTTATTTTGTTGTCGTTTCTGTTGTCCGGGTTATTTCAGGGTTGTAATCCGGATATTGTCTTGTGACTCAAACCCTTCTATCTTTTCACTTTGCCTTTTTTGTTTAGTTGTAATACCCTATTTAGTGCTTTCTAGGTTGGCTTGCTTGTTCGGTTGTTTAAACCCTTTCACCGCCAGTCTAACGCAATTCTCTGTTTCCTGTCATTTCTAGTCATTTTGTTTAGCTTTCTTCTCCTTTTACAATTCTTTTCATGCTGGTTCTGGTGACATGACATGCACGCATAATTCTTAGCCTAGTTTTAAAAGTCAGTTTAGTCATGAGGCAATGAAATAATATTGAAGACGTAGGGACATTTGGAGATAAGTAAAGGCACATCGAGATCATTTGAAGCCCGAACCATGTGAAACTAGGGCATATAGAACATAAAGAAACCCTAAAGGCAAATTTGCCAAATTGTCAGGGGCCGTTCGTGATACCGAGGTTGTTGTCCAATGGTGTTGGGTAATTGACAAATGTAGAAGGCAAATGTGTGGATATGGTTATTAATTCTGGTGCAATCAAAAGATGTTACGTATGTTTTCCTCAGTTTGTTTAATTGTGTAGTTTGTACTTGGCATGTTTCGGAGACTGGGATGACGAAGGCATTTTGTTCTGCTATCTAAACACTTTATCCTTCGTTTCCCCATTTGAGCCTTACTAAGTTTCTTTCATACCCCTCTTTCGGAATCAGCAGCAAAGAACATAAACACAAGCGTGGAAGATAAGTAAAGGAAAAAGAGAAAAGAAAACAATGAAAAAAAAAGAAGAAAAAAGAACAACAAAAACAACAAAAGAGAAAAGGGAGAAAGGAAAGAAAAAGAAGAGAAAGAGGAACAAAAAGAAAAGAGAAATCACAACGACAAAGCAATTCATATGACCTGAACTACGTTTGACTTGATTCCGAAAGGATACGTAGGCATCCTCTCTCTTAGGTTTAGTCACACCAAAATAAAAATCCAAAAGTCCCCAAGAATGAAACTGGGGCAGAAGTTGTGGTTGTTGTGAGAAATCTGATTCCGAAAGTTGTAATTTTAAACCCATATTGAATTGTTTTGAGCCTTTGATGCCCTTTCTTCCTAACCCAATCCAAAAGCCCACATTACGGTCCAAAGAAAGACCTTCTGATCAGTCTTCGAGAGATGCCAAGGCAAGCGAGCAGAGGTGAATCATATCAGGGGCAACACTCCGGTCCAAACAAAGGAAATGAAGAATGAGAGAGTCTTGTTGACGAGAACCCTCACAGGTACCACAAGGCAATGAAAGCTGAGAGAAACAAAAATGAGAGAGTCTTATTGGTGAAAACCTTCGCGGGCATCATAAGGCGACAACGAGTTGAGAGAAAGAATAAAATGAGAGAGGCTTGATGGTGAAAACCCTTTGGGCACTACAAGTCGAAAAGGTACAACAAGAGCATTAAAGCCCAGTTTCACGGCGAAAAGGTACAACAAGAACCGAATATCAGATTCGCTAAACAAACTAGGTTGCGGGTGCATGTCAAGGTAATTAAAGTAGGTATCCACATCCGATAGGTTTCTACTTTGTAGTTTTTTTTGTTAGGAATCATCTCTTTCATTTTCCTCCTACTATATTCCTTTTGTCATGTTTAATTCCTCTTTCTGAGTCTGTTTGGTCGTAACAAGTGAGAAATGACTTCCAAAATTTGCCACCAAGCTTTCCAATTGAACAAAACGGGATCTGGCAAACGCATCAAAGTGGCATAAGTCAAAGAAGAACAACATGCTCACCGAGTTGGTAACAATCAACATGCCTTGGGGATTCATGCAAAATGCAAAGGCTTGGTATATATTAATTCATAAACAATGCAATAGATGAGGGGTTTGGTGAACAGATCATAGATATTTTCTTTGTTAAAGGTAACAAAGAAAGTGGTTAGTCAATGAATAAGCAAGGTCTTCGAGTGGGAATCAGTTATCGTGACAAGTGAAGGAGCAATGGACCTCAAGGCCGAGGCCAGCGATTAAGTCAAGAAAGAACAACATATACACAGATTAGGTCAATGGGCGTGCTTTGGGATTCATGTGAGACACAAAGGTTGGGGAGGTGCCAGTTCATGCAATGCAAATAGAGGATATTGGGTCTGAACAGAGAAAAGGTATTTTATGTGATGAGGACGACAGAGAAATGGGTTAGTCCATAAACAAGAAAGGTCTTCGAGTGGAAATCAGTCATCATGGGAAGTGAAGGAGCAATCCCCCTCAAAGTTTAAGGCCACAAACCAACCACCACATTTTAAACTGACAAGATTTTTCTTTATTGAAACAGGGGCAGAAAGTTTTCAATGGTGTCGGAGAAACTCTCCTAAGGGGAAAAGCAAGCACAAAAATAGGTTTGACCATAAATTCTCAGGACCCTCCTGGAAAATGGGACTTAGCTTAAATTTCAAAACAATCATGAGTAGCATAATTTAGCATAAATGTAACCCAAAACGAATATAAGTTGGTTTTAAAGTTTGCATGTATAAGCTAGGATTCAATTAGAAGTTTTCAGGACCCTCCTGGATAATGGGACGTAGTTTTAAGGTCATTTTAGATAACAAGATATAGTGGAAGTCGTACCTTTAGTAGATATAACTTAGGTTAAAATTGTCGTTTAGCTAGAAGTTGTCAGGACCCACCTCGATAATGGGGAGTAGTTTAAGACCTTTTTGATAACACGTGTAGTCGGAGTAATACTTTAGAAGATATAATTTAAGTTTGTTTTGTTAAGAGTTGTCAAGACCTACCTGGATAATAGGACCTAGCTTTCAAATTTTTAGTAACATTTTGCAATACGATTCAGTTTAACACTCACATATGTGCCCAGCTACCAAACTGGGGCAGAAAATCTTCTTTGTTTGTATATTTTGTTGAAATCAGGCGCCCCCTGGAGAACAAGGGAATACATTTAAAGTTCAGCAATCAGGCGCCCATCTGGAAAATAAGGGAATATATTTCAAGTTCAGCAATCAGGCGCCCACCTGGAGAATAAGGGAATACATTTCAAGTTCAGCAATCCGGCGCCCACCTGGAGAGCAAGGGAATTGTTTTCAAGTTCAGCAATCAGGCACCCACCTGGAGAACAAGGGAATACATTTCAAGTTCAGCAATCAGGCACCCACCTGGAGAACAAGGGAATAGTTTTCAAGTTCAGCAATCAGGCGCCCATTTGGAGAATAAGGGAATACATTTCAAGTTTAGCAATCAGGCGCCCACCTGGAGAACAAGGGAAGTACAATTCAAATTTTAGCTTTCAAATTTTTAATATTTGGTAACATGATGCGCCCAGCTATCAAACTGGGGCAAGAAATTTTTTTTGTTTTTTATTTTGTTGAAGTCAGGCGCCCACCTGGAGAAAAAGGGAATACATTTCAAGTTCAGCAGCCAGGCGCCCACCTGGAGAATAAGGGAATACATTTCAAGTTCAGCAGTCAGGCGCCCACCTGGAGAACAAGGGAATACATTTCAAGTTTAGCAATCAGGCGCCCACCTGGAGAACAAGTAAATACATTTCAATTTCAGCAGTCTGGCGCCCACCTAGAGAATAAGGGAAGTACAATTCAAATTTTAGTTTTCAAATTTTAATATTTGGTAACATGACGCGCCAAGCCACCAAACTGGGGCAAAAAATTTTTGTTTGTTATTTTATTGAAGTCAGGCGCTCACCTGGAGAACAAGGGAATACATTTCAAGTTCAGCAATCAGGCGCCCACTTGGAGAACAAGGGAATACATTTCGAGTTCAGCAATAACAAGGGAATACATTTCAAGTTCAGCAATCAGGCGCCCACCTAGAGAATAAGGGAAGTACAATTCAAATTTTAGCTTTCAAATTTTTAATATTTGGTAACATGATGCGCCCAGCCACCAAACTGGGCAGGAAATTTTCTTTGTTTATTATTTTGTTGAAGTCAGGCACCCACCTAGAGAACAAAGGAATACATTTCAAGTTCAGCAGTCAGGCGCCCACCTGGAGAACAAGGGAATACACTTCAAGTGATGACAATCAGGAGCCCACCTAGAGAATAAGGGAATACATTTCAAGTGTTAGCAGCCAGGAGCCCGCCTGGAGAACAGAGGCATATGTTTCAAGTCTTAGCAGTCGAGCATCGCTCGGAGATAGGGTAAAACATCTCAGATCACAATTCAAGGCAGTAACAAAAGGAGGCTTGCGGGAATAATGCGAGTCAATAGTCCAGGACGACCAGCTGAAGTTGGTCACAATCTAAAATAATAAAAGAAGAGGAGAAACAAAAGAAGGCGAAAGTGAATCCAAATGCAGAAGTAGAGAAAGATGTGAATTGCTTAAGACATGATTGGATTCACAAGCTTGGTGTGGTGTCCGGGTTTGGTCTGAAAAGCTGAGGAAGAATGAAGCACCTGCAACTAGCAAGCGTCAAGGTTCAGATCCAAAGTCTGCATGAAGAACCATTCAAGACTCAAGATCAAGTTTCAGAAGACTTATAGATAGGAATCTTGTAACTTATAGTCGACAGGCTTAGTTAGTCTTTTCAATTTTGATTTTGATGTAACAACAGGACCACAGATCGGGACCTTGACGGAACGGTACCTCGATCGGCTCTTCACTCGGTATACTCCATCATTTCACTCACCTCTGAACTACACGTGTCCTGATTCCTTTATAGTTGAGGATATGTAGGCAGCTCAAACACCAGGGCTCGGTCACATTCCCGTTTTCTCTTAATTTTAGTCTTCCCAAATAAGGGTCGGGTCAAAATACCTATCTAGTTGTTCTTTGTCTGAAAACTCTTCATGTTTTCAGTCAAAGAGGGGCAGCTGTAGGCATGTGATTTTTGACCCTCCCTGAGATTTTTCATATTTTAGCGTGTAAATATTTAATTTAGGCCTAATATGGCTATTTTAACTATTTTTGACTTCTTTACTTTATTTTCGCTACAAAATAAAAAATTACAAAAAAAAGTATATAAATTTTAGTTTATGTATTTCTCATAAACTTGAAAAAATATAAAAAATAGTACCTTATTTTTATCTTTATATAATTTCGAAAATACAAAAAAAAAATAGTTTCGTTAATGTTTTGTAGTCATTTTAATCTTGAAAAATACTCAAAAATAGTTTTGTTTTAATTGTCAGTCTCATTTTAATAGTTATTTTGCCTAAGTAGGAATAGTTAAATAAGATCGTGTTTTTATTTTTCGGTTACGGGAAAAGCATAACATTTGGGTTCAAACGACCCATTTTAGGCCTAATTTAAGGATAACCCAAGCCCACTACCCTAGAACCTAGACCTAGACTCTATAAAAGGGAAAAAAAACAAAACCCTAAGAGGAGGGAGACATTTCGGCCGCCATTTTTGCATTTGGACACATTGCTTCTTCATCTTCTTCATTCTGGAAGAACAACATACGACAAAAAACCCTAGCCTACCTCTCATCTTCTTTATACAAAAACAAAAAACCCTAGGAAACTAACACCCCAACCCAATTTTCGATGACCACACCAGCGACGTCGAGCAGCAGCAACAAACTCCGTCGTCCCCCACCTTGCAACAGCCCACCCGCCATCTCTTTCACGTCATCAACCAGTCCAGCCCATCAACCAAACGCCTCGAACTAGTCTGTTGTGTTGCCAACAAGCAGCAACAGCCATCGCCGACCACCCTCTAGCCACCAACCCAGCGCTGCTGTTGCTGCTTCATCTTCTCGCAGCAAACAAAACCCAAACGACCAACCCTCACTCACCTGCCGGAAACCAGCCCCTATCCCTCTCTTAAAACACACGCACAGTAGCAGAAAAATGGAGTAGGAAACGGGAAGCTAAGGTCTGAGGTTCAGGTCAATCGCCGGTTCAAATTTGGGTCCGACGAGGTCGTCCGTTTGTTAGTTCCGGTTCGGGTCCAGTTCCACGGGTCGACGGGAAGACTGATACACTCTGTTCGTAGTTCCTTAATAAGGTGATATCAAGAACCCATTATTTTCTTGTCATCAATTACATCTGTTTATTTTATTTTTTGTCATCTCTGTTTTGGTTCATTTAGACAAAGCAAACATGAAGTCTATGAATCCGTGCAAGATTTCCTAGAGTTTGACGTATGTTCTTTACTGGTTTAGATGTAATATTGCATTTTTCATGTAACTTAGATTAATATTTTAATTTCTGTTGGGTTTTCTAATTATAAAGTATAATCATTACTTGATTTTCTAATCATAGGTTAAACAGATTTTTCTTGTTAGTAGGGGATAAATCAATATTTTTAAATACTAGTAGTTTGCTTTTCAGTGCGATTAATAATATATCGTCGTAACTACGGGTACGGTTCCCGTGATGTAGTTGTGATGCTTAATTTCTAAAAATTCAGGGGTGCATTGTATGTAACCCGACTATAACGACTTTGAACAATAAAAACCCTTTAGAAATCAAGGTGTGCCATTAGTTGAATTTTCCATGTCCTCGCAAAGTAGAAAATTGTAGTCGTCTTAGGTTTGCCTTTTAAATAATAAAATGAGATGAGCCTCGCCAAATAAAAAATGCAAAGTTGCAGGGCCCTCATGCATGGATCAATTAAAAATACTTAGAATTCGGTACTTGCCGTTTAGCGAATTTCACGGCCTCCTGCAAAGTTTATAATACGCTAGTCACTTTAGGCGCGCTTTTAACAATTTACTTTCTTAAACTCGGGTGCACATTTATGTGACCCAAATCCAAATCTCAACAGAATCGAAATGTGTCAATAACCACGGGTGTATTGATGTGACGTGGTTCAAGATATGTTTTCACGACGTTGAAATTCTCGTTAAAAAAAAGCGATAAAAAGTTAAAATTTGCACATAAGTTCAACATGTATTAAAATCAGATAAATAAGCTGAATATGACAGTTGAGCGACCGTGCTAGAACCACAGAACTCGGGAATGCCTAACACCTTCTCCCGGGTTAACGAAATTTCTTATCCGGATTTTTGGTTCGCAAACTGTAATACAGAGTCAATTTTTTCCTTGATTCGGAATTCAATCGGTGACTTGGGACACCATAAATCTCCCAAGTGGCGACTCCGAATTGAATAAATAAATTTCGTTTTGATTGTCCTTTAATTGGAAAGACTCCTTTTATTATACCCTTTCGGGGGTGTAGTAGTGAAAAAAGAGGTGTGACAGTGGTGCACCTCTGCATACTCATAACAACTCCCAAGTGCTGGAGAAGGGGACTGAAGGGAATCCCTCGCACCGGAGTCACTAGCAGATGCACTCAACATAGAAAAGCCCTAAGCTGATGGAGCACGGGATGAACTCTGAGCTGGAAGGGCACTAAGTGATGACTCGCCCTACT
Source organism: Nicotiana glauca (assembly GCA_026770625.1). Classification (NCBI taxonomy): domain Eukaryota; kingdom Viridiplantae; phylum Streptophyta; class Magnoliopsida; order Solanales; family Solanaceae; genus Nicotiana; species Nicotiana glauca. The sequence continues at coordinate 62,686 of MU754779.1, read as the reverse complement.
GAGATCTGTGATAACCATGACCTGAAGACGCCCCATGATAACCTGGGTGAACTGGCTGAGCTGACCTGAATGAACGGCCTTTACCGTGCTGAAACTGACCCCTTGAAGGAGCACCACTAAAGCTACCAGATCCTCGAGGCCTCTTGGCCTCCCTCTCCTCTCTCTCCTGACGGCAAACCGACTCAATATCCTAGGAAATATCCACAGCCTCCTCGAACGTAGCACCATATACCCTCTACCTGCTCATAAGAACACGAAGGTGATAAGTAAGACCATTAACAAACCTCCTGATCCTCTCTTGATCTGTCAGAACAAACCAGATGGCATGACGAGCTAACTCAAAAAACCTCAACTCATATTGCGACACAATCATCTCCCCCTGATGCAATCATTCAAACTGCCTACACAGCTCCCCTCTGCGAGACTGCAGCACATACTTCTCCAGAAAGGGAACAGAGAACTGATGTCAGGTAGCGGGTGCTGCACCAACAAGCCTACGCCTCTGAAAATCCTCCCACCAAGTGAAAGCAGGTCCGAAAAATTGATAGGTAGTGAATGTGACCCCGCTGGTCTCCAGAATACCCCCGGTATAAAGCATCCTCTAACACTTTTCCAAAAAGCCCAAGGCATCCTCGCCCTCTACACCATTGAAGGTCAGAGGTTGAAGCCTACCAAATCTCTTCAATATACGATGATCATCCTCTAGCATAGCAGGAACTACATAGTCCTGAGCAACTACAACCGGCTGGGCAGGGTATGCCCTCGACATCTGAAGTTCCTGTACAATCTGCTCAAATGTGCAAGCGGCAGGAGTCTTACTGCCTCCCCTGGCTTGAGAAGTAGCTGCAGCTGTAGTGGCTGAAACCGCCTGAGCTAGGCCAGTGCAAACTGATAAGATTTGATCCAAGGCCTCTTAAAGACCCGGAATCGCAATGGGCACAGATAGTGCCTGAGCTGGTGCTGCTGGAGCGTCCACAGCTGGAACCTGGTCCTGAACTAGGGCAGCTGGTGGATCTACAGGTGCTGCCCTCGCTGCTCTACCTCTATCACAACCACGACCACGATCGCATCCTCGGCCTCTAGTGGCCACAGCAGGTGGCACTGGCGGTCATCCACCCTGTCCAATAGTGTGTGTCCTCACTATTTGTGAGAGAATAGAATAACAGAAATTTAGTACTCGGATCAATAAATTCGCATGACATGAGTTTCAAGAATTTGAAGTTCTTCCCAAAGGTTCTGCAGCCTCTCAAGGATAAATACAGACGTCTCTGTACTGATCCGCGAGACTCTACTAAACCTGCTCATGACTCGTGAGATCTATGTAACCCAGGCTCTGATATCAACTTGTCACGACCCTAACTACGAACCCGGTCGTGATGGCGCCTCTCGTGAAGACAAGGCCAGCCAACACTTTGTTTTTCAATTATTAACAGATAGGCATTTAAAAGCGATCTACACATGATAAGAATAAATCCTAAATAACCAATAAGAACATAAATACGCGGAAGAACACCCATACACAACCCTAACCAGGGTGTCACTAGTCATGAGCATCTATAAGTAAGAATATAATCCCGCTAAGAAACATAAACTAATACAAATGTCTGAAAATGAACAGAAGAAATAGAAGAGTAGAGACACATGGCTGCAAACGTCAACAACTACCTCGTAATCTCTGAAAGCCCGCCTGAAGCTGGAGGAATCAGCGGTGGGGATCGGAACCTGCTACGCCTGAATTTGCACACAGGGTGCATGGAGTAAAGTGAGTACTCCAACTCAGTGAGTAAAATGTAAATAAAGACGGAAAGTAAGAAAACACACAAGGCACAAGGCATTATATAATGAAGTAGTAAAATCAATTAAAAACAGTAAACCAATGAAAAGTCAAGTAAAATCCTCTTTCAACAAGTATACAAGTAATTGACAAGTAATTATGGTAAAGTAAACACATAAACGTTCGCCCCTCGGGCATAGTATCACCACATCCGCCCCTCAGACAACATTTCAGAAAAATAACAGCCCCTCGAGCTCAATCTCATATCATAATGGGTACCCGCGCTCACTGGGGGTGTGCAGACTCCTAGAGGGGCCCCTTACGGCCCAAGCAAAATAACAAGCCATCTCGTGGCATCAAAACTTAGCCCTCGGCCTCATATCAATCAAGCCACCTCGTAGCGTACATATCTCAGGCATTAGGCCTCAAATTAGTATCAGTGTTTCCTCACAGCATAGGCCCTCGGCCTTATTAAGTCAAAAATACTCACAAGCCCCTCAGGCAATAGTAAAACAATATTTCTCATCCCAAATATCATTTAAATCTTAAAACTGAGTAAACATGGCTGAGTATGAAAAAAGTGGAAAATAACATGACTGTGTTCAAGTAATAAATCAAAACAGTGAGAAAATATCAATGAAAAGCCTCAAACAGTTCAAATAGTTGGCACTAGGTCCATTCAGCCCAAATAATGATGATAGCAAATAATTTTCAATCAAATACGCGGTAAAATTATTAATCGGGACGGACCAAGTCACAATCCCCAATAGTGTACGACCCCACGCTCGTGATCAAGCGTGTGCCTCACCTTAATATAGCACTACAATGGCAAATCCGTGGTTTTAAACCCTCAAAACATCATTTACAATCATTACTCACCTCGAACCGGCTAACTCTCTAGCTCGCGGCTCCTTTGCCCATCGAATCGGCCTCCACGCGCGTCGAATCTTTCCAACATTAGAATGAGGACGTCAAAATATACTAAGGGAACGAAATCCAAGCGAAAATAATCAATAAAGGACACAAATCTCCAAATTACCAAAATCCGACCCCGGGCCTATGTCTCGAAATTCAAAAATTTTTACACTAATATATTTCTTATCTTCCCACGAGTTGAATATCAAAATCCATCCACAAATGACCCTTCAAATCCCAAATGTTTGGTCTCCAATTTCAAGCCCTAGCTCTTCAATTTTAGGCTTAGATTTCACGATTTTCTTGGTAGAATTCACGTAATAATCGAGTTCTTAGGCTAAGAATCTTACCTCAAAGTGATTACCGTTGAATACCTCTTCAATCTCCTTCAAAAATGTCCAAAAATGATCGACTATGGAGGAAATAAGCCCCAAAATCGCAGACAAGAAAAGTTAAAAATATTCTGCCCAGGCCTTAATTTCGTTCTTCGCGAATGCGGTCAAATCCTCGATTTCGCGAAACACAAACTTACTTTGACCAATTTTTCCTCTATTGCAAACTCGACATGACCACCGCGAATTCAATGTTTCCTCAACCTTACCCTTCGCGAACGCATCCCATACATCGCAAACCCGATGAGTAACTTGACCTCAAACCAACTGAGAAAAAAGACCCTACGCAAACGTGACTTCCTTCTCGCAAACGCGATGCACGAGCCTCCACCCCTTCGCGAACGTGAAGGCAAAAATCCCACTGAATTCTTTTGACTCTTTGTGAACGCGGGGGTCAACTCGTGAACGCGAAGAGTAAAACCCTGCAATAACTGAACCTGCAACTTCTGCAATTTTCTTAACTCCAAAATGATCCGATTGACCACCCAAAACTCACCCGAGGCTCCCAGGACCTCAACCAAAGGCACAACATATCCTAATACCTTATTCAAACTTGTTCCAATCATCAAAACACTTCAAACAACATCAATTCAACCAAAACACATCGGATTCAAGTCTAAGTTTCTAAAAATCTTCCGCATTTTGCTTTTGATAAAAAACCAAGCAAACCACGTCCAAATGACCTGAAATTTTGCACACACATTCCAAATGATACAACGGAACTACTGCAACTCTCGGAATTCCATTCCAACCTCTATAATCAAAATCTCGCCTATCAACCAAAAATCGCCAAAATATCAACTTCGTCAATTCAAGCCTAAATCTACTCTGGACCTGCAAAACCCATTCCGATCACACTCCTAAGTCATAAATTGCCTCCCGAAGCTAATCGAACCATCGAAACTCACATTCGAGCCCTCTAACACATAAGTCATCATCTATTGACTTTTCCAACTTAAACTTCTTTAAAAGAGACTAAGTGTCTCAAACCTTAACCAAATCATTTCCGAACCCTAACCAATCAACCCGATCACATATACGACCACTATACAAAGCAATTAGAGGCAGAAATGGAGGAATCAAAGTGGTAACTCTTGAGACGACTGGCTGGGTCATCACAGTCACAGCCGCTCGGGTCACAACCATCAGTATCACAACCGCTTGGGGTCCATCCAGATATGTCGCAGTCGTAGGGATTGCAACGAACTTCATCAATGACTCCATCTTTTTCAGGAATTCACCTGCAAGGTAGTAGCTCTAACCCCCTACACTTTCCACACATTCCTCTGATACACAATCTTCGGACGATGATGATGATGGTGACGAGGAAGTGCATTATGATCAATATGGCACGATCATCATAGTTCCTAAGGGTGATGGGTAAGAGTTATTTGTTATTTTTTGCATTTATTGTTTTGTAACATTTTTACTAAGAAATTAATGTGTTTTTATTGTTAAATTGTAGGTTCATCCTGAGTAATAAGACTACGAGGATAATCACCAAAGCTATCAAAAAGCTTTATGATAGCCCTTATGCCACTTGAAGATTTCCCATTCTCGCTGAAGGAGAAACTTTTCAATCAATTTAATGTAGAAATGTTCTTTTAAGCAGTTTAATAATTTATATTTATGATATTTTCATATAATATTTAACTTTTGAAATACAGAGCAACTGCGTATGGGGACACTGCTATAGCGCAGAAGCGGCTGTAAATTTTCATCATAAAGCTCGCAAGCGATTGTCAGATGCTTTCTCTGATGCTAGAAAGAAGAACAAGAAGCCTGATTGGTTACTTCAAAATTTATGGGATGATTTGCAAAGGAAATGACTTACCACAAAGTTCTTAGAGAAGAGCAAAAAAAGGAAAGAAAGCTCGTGCATTTGAGAAGGGAGGCTCCTTGCACACTGGAGGTACAATCATCCTGGGGACGATAAAAAGTAGATTGGTACGTAATTTCTTAAAGGGAAATTTTCGTATATATACCATATATGAAACTATATTACCAAATATGTTCATAGTTTGCATATTACCATTTATGCTAATAGTATTTCTACATAATATATACAATGCATTAAATAAGGAATCACTGTAGCTTTATGATTCCTTATTTAGGCGCAGTAAAAAAGGGGAATTAAATATTTATCATGACCCAAACCCCACACTGGTCGTGATGGCGCCTCTCGTAAAGACGAGGCCAGTCGACTAACACAACTCGTCTTTTCAAAAATAATTAAACTTGAAGAAACAGCTTAAATATGACTTAATAATATTAATTAGCGGTAATACAACCCAACACAACCCTAATCGGGGTGTCACAAGTCACGAGCATCTATTAGAGTGTAACTACAATCACAAGGTCTAAAAGTACCCGAATCAAGAATAATGAACAAGGGAGAAAAACGATGCTGCGAACGCTGGCAATCACCTCAATAAACTCCTATATCTCTGACTCTGATCAGCCAAACCCGCTACCAGGTGAATAAACACCTGCATCTACACACGGGGTACAGGGAGTAAAGTGAGTACTCTAACTCAGTGAGTAATAAAAGTAAATAACAACTGAGCGGTAAGAAATCACGTATGACAAATCATCATGTTGTATAGAAGTAATGTAAACCCTTTTTAGAAAATAGTGAAGCTGTGAAATCTTTAGAGAAACATCTTAGCTTAGTTTAAACCTCTTTTGAAAATGACTTTTTCAGCGGTATGCAAATGAATGCAAAACAAATAGTGCAGATAAACATAGAATTCTTCCCCTCGAGCACAATACTCAGTTAGCAGATAATGGCAGATAAATAAAATAAGTTAAACACATCAAACAGTACCGGTACCGCTGCGGCGTGCAGCCGATCCACATATCGTTGCGGCGTGCAGCCTGATCCATTTATCGTCGATGGCGCTCACTGGGGGTGTGCAAACTCTGAGAGGGTCCCCTCACGGCCCAAGCACAATATCAAGCCATCTCGGGGCATCAAGTCTAGGCCCTCGACCTCATATCAAATCAGTATCTCACTACTGTGGCGTGCAGCCCGATCCAAAAGTATCCTTACAAAAAGGCCCTCGACCTTACTCAATCAAAATCACAGAAGCCACTAGGGCAATATTAAAAACATGATGCTCAGCCCAATTATTATTAGAAATATCATTTCAAGTGTTAAATCAAAATAAACTTGGCCGAGTCTTAAAAATAGTGGAAAATACATGATTGAGTTCAAGTATAAAATCAAAACAGTGAGGAAATATCAAAAACAATCACCAAAGGGTTCAAATAGCTGGCACGAAGCCCAAATATGGAAATCAGCCCAAATTATGATGATAACAAGTAAATTTTAGTCAAATACGCACTAAATTCATCAATTGGGACAGACCAAGTCACAATACCCAATAGTGCTCTACCCCACGCTCGCTATCCGACGTGCAAGTCACCTCAATATTGCACTACGATTAGCAAATACGGGGTTTCAAACACTCAGAATATCATTTACAATCATTACTCACCTCGAACCGGTGAATTCTCTAGCTCGCGACGTCTTTGCCCCTCAAATCGGCCTCTACGCACATCGAATCTATCGAAAATCAAAGCGGATACATCACAATATGCTAAGGGAACAATGCCCAAGCGAAAACAATCAATAACGGGCACAAATCCCGAAATTACCAAAACCCGAGCCCTGGCCCACTTCTCAAAACTCAGAAATTTTCACATCAATAGATTCCTTATCTCCTCACGAGTTCATACATATCAAAAATACTAGAATCAAAGTCTAAATGACCCCTCAAATCCCCATTTAAAGGTCTCTTAAACTCAAGCCCTAATCTTCCATTTTTGCCCTTTAATTCCTTCAATTACAGCCTAAATTCATGAAATACAACTATAGAATGAAGTTTTAGGTCCAAAATTCCTTACCATAACAAAGTCTCTTGATTTCTCTCTTCAGAATCGCCCAAATAGCTCCAAGGTCGAAGGCAATAATGGGGAAATAACCCAAAAATCGCAAAATGAAATAACATATCTCTACCAAGGCAAAATCGCTTATGCGGTAAAAATACCGCTTCTGTGGCTTCCACTTCTGCGGCCAAAGTTATGCCTCTGTGGAAATTACTAAAACCCCAGGGATCTCTTCTGCGACCAAAAGTCTGCATCTGTGACTTCGCAGATGCGGCTCCTCGTCCGCTTCTGCGAAAACGACTGCCAAGCCCAAAACTCGCACCTGCGGCTCTCCTTTCACACCATTGACCCCACTTCTGCACCTTCCTCCTCACTCTTGCGATACCGCTCCTGCGGTCCCAATTTCGCAAAAGAGAAAATACTAGAGCAGCAGCAAATTTTGAATTTCACAAGACCAAAACTTCACGTTAACCATCCAAAATCACCCTGAGGACCCCGAGACCTCAACTAAAAACACCAACACCTCTTATAACATCATTAAAACTTGTTCCAATCATTAAAGCACCTTAAACAACACCAAAACCATCAAATAATATCGAATTCAAGCTTAAGCTTCAAAAACTTCCGAAATACATTTTCGATAAAAAAACCCGACCAAACGACGTATGCATGACCTGAAATTTTGCACACACACATCACGATTGACATAACGAAGCTACAACAACTCTCGAAATTCTATTCCGACCCTCGGATCAAAATCTCACCTATCAACCGGGATTCGCCAAAATACTAACTTCGCCAATTCAAGCCTAATTTTTCACCGGACCTCCAAAACCAATTCCGATCATTCTCCTAAGTCATAAATCACCCAACGAAGCTAACCAAATCATAAAAATACTGATCCGGACTCATATACAAATAAGTCAAACTCTTCGCCAAACCTTTCAAATTCAAAGCTTTCAACTGAGACTGTTCCTTCAAATTCATTCTTATTTTCCTGAAAACCAAAACCAATGACCTACATCAGTGACAATACATTACACGAGGAAAGTCATACCCTAGAATTGGCGATCAAAGCGCAAAAGCTCAATACTACCGGTCGGGTCGTTACAATATTCTTCCACATCTTCCACTACGCAAGTCATGCACATTAATCTTCTTTGTCAGTTTTGTGTTTCAAACCTTTTTTCTTATTTCACAAATCAAAAACGACTAAATCTTCAATAATTCTTCTACTTTAAACATAATTATGTCCAAAGTTCAGTAATACAAATCAAAGGAAAAGAGAGTAGCAATTCCACCATTGATAGCCATTAAAGGCATTGAAGCTTTGAATTCGAATTTGGGTTTTCAAAAATCACTATTTGTTTGGATTGGGTGTTGTTGCAAATAATTGGGAATATAGTTTGCAGCTTATATCTCAATTTTGAGGAGTTTTAGTGAAGATTAGACTTGGTTTGGTTTTGGTTGAATTTTGGATTGAAACTCGAAGAAGAAGAAGAAGAAGAAGAAGAAGAAGAAGAAGAATAATTTATTTTTTTATTTTATTTTGTAGAAAAATGATAGAAAAATTGTAGACTGTTATTTATTTATTTTTCTTTTATTTATTTATCTATTGTATGAAAGTTGAACAATATTATATAAAAGTTATATTTAAGTGGATGATTTAGTACTATTCTAGACAAAAATATGTATAAAAAATGTGAAACGTACATTTCAAGGGGAAGCATGTCAATTCCAAATATGTACCCAGTTTGTAGATATTTTGTAGATAAATTATAGATTATTTGTATTCTACAAATTATCTACAAATGATATGTAGTTTTGTTGTATATTAAATGTAGAAATTAAGCTATTGTGAGTCTTATTGGACTCATTTCTCACATTCAACCTATTCTACAAATTTATACCTCTTTAAATACAATATAACCATACTCTTGAATATAAAGATATAGCAATATATATAACTTAAAAAACATTTTCTCCTCTGCACAAGTTAGCTCCAAAACAGATGAAATGGAATAACAAGCTCCCATCACAGCTTTTAACACAAAAATACAAAGCTGAAAAATAAATAAATAAAAATCTACAATTTTTAATATATGGCATGTCTTCTTCTCCTTCTTCGAGTTTCAATATGAAATTCAGCCAAAACCAAATCTAATATTCACCAAAACCCCTCAAATTTGAGATATAAACTCCAAAATATATTTTCAATTATTTATAACAACACCCAATCCAAAAAAATAATAATTTTTGAAAACACAAATTAGAATTCAAAGCTTTAAAGATTTTTAATGGCTGTCAATAGTGGAATGTCGGATCGTTTTTCCTTTCATCTTATATTACTGAAATTTGGGATTGCAAAATTGTGAGGACTCGGCCCATCATCACATGAGTTACCGCCCCATTTTCCTCATTTTCTACTTTCTTATATTTCATTATAAGTGTCTTGGGTGAATGAGTCGAATTGGATTGGTTTAGGAAGGAAATGAGACACTTAGTCTCTTTAAGGAAGTTTTGTTTTGGAATTATCCGCCGATATTGAATTATGAGTTAGACGGCTCAGATGTGATTTTTTGTGATTCGATTAGCTTCGGGGGATGATTTGTGACTTAGGAGCGTGATCGGAATTGGTTTTGGAGGTCCGGTGTAGAATTAGCCTTGAATTGGCAAAGTTAGTATTTTGGCGAATTCCGGTTGATAGGTGAGATTTTGATCCAGGGGTCAGAATGTGATTCCGAGAGTTGTTGTAGCTTCATTAGGTGATTTGGGTTGTGTGTGAAAAATTTCAGGTCATTCGGAGGTGTTTTGGTTGGTTTTTGATCAAATGTGTATTTCAGAAGTTTTAGAAGAACTTAGGCTTGAATCTGATGTAATTTGACGGTTTTGGTGTTGTTTGTCGTGTTTTGATGATTGGATCAAGTTTGAATGATGTTTTAGGATGGGTTGGAACTTTTGGTTGAGGTCCCGGGGGCCTCGGGGTGATTTCGAATGGCCATCGGGATGAATTTTGGACTTGTTGCATTTCTAAAGTTTCTGGTTTCTGGTATTTCTGCATCTGCAGAAAAGGGACCACAGATGGGGTTATGCAGATGCGGAAAGGTGGTCACAGATGCAGTTATGGGCTAGGAAGGATGAGTCCGCAGATACAGAAAGGGAGCCGCATCTACGATAGCGCAGATGCGGCAGAGGAGTCATAGAAACGAAGATTATTCGCCATGGGACTTTCCGCAGAAGCGGAAAAGGTTCCGCAGAAGCAGTGTCCACAGATGCGGATAATGATTGCAGGAGCAGTCCTGGAAAATAGTGGAAGATCCGCAGAAGCGGAGAGAAAACCGCAGAAATGGTAACCGCAGGTGCGGTTCATTGATCGCAGATGCGAGAATGTTTGGACAGATAGGGTGTCACGACCCAAATCCCAAACCCGGTCGTGATGGCACCTCTCGTGAAGACAAGGCCAGCCAACCAATTTAAACAGCCTTTTCAACAATATATATATATACCTGGATTAAACAGTTTCAAGATGATTAAATAAAATGATTTCGCGGAATACAACCCAACACAGCC